>JAHZMZ010003530.1:0-17172 GCA_027743805.1 Lepidocyrtoides sp. E14 | reverse complement strand
CAGACTAATGCCACCTGGGGGCGTTTATCTGTTCCTGGGACTAGACTGAATTTATATGCATACCTACCTACATACTTACACACCCCCTACTAGTACAGTACCCACAGATTAACATTATATTGGGTCAACGAACTAGAATGACCTCTCAGTTCAATCAAAGAAACAAAGCATGCATATGAATTCGTTTTATTGCCCTGCCAGTCAAGCATCATGCAAAATTCATGGCATGGAATGAGAGGTTTTATTTGGGTGGAAAAGGAAATAATTTACTCATTATTCATAATATTGATTGCCCAAAGAATGACTAAATTTATTTCAAATACATAGCTTGATTAGATTAAATATCTAAATCACAGTCAATGTAAGTAGAGTCAGCGTCAGCAGACGAATGCTAAATTTTTTACAATTTTTGTACTATTTGCTCTCTGCATACATGAATTTGTTGGGTAGCAAAAATAAACAATGAAAAAGCAACCTTTTTTTACACCTTCCTGGCGGGAATAGTATTATTTTTACTTTTACTTATCTTCAATAATCTTATCTTACTTTTAGTTCATAGCGCAGCCAAGTACAATGTTCATCTTGTCCTCCTTGTCCCTCTTTGTCATTTTGCTAAAAGCTAGAGGTGGAAAAGCTAGAAGTTAGAAGCATTCGGTTTACTTGAAAGTTGAAACTGCTGAATTTCTCTTCATGGAAATCTTAGCGTCTGTTTGAAAGTAATGATATGATTTGTAACAGTGTAGATGCATGACACGGTAATCACGCTATATGATTGTAAAAATGTGCATGCGTATTACGTACCATTTTTACCAAGTTTAATTTGCTTCAACAATGCCATAAATTTACTATCTCCTTTTAGCCATGGATCTGTCAAGCTACTTTCGTAAGAGTCTAGCCTTTTGTGAAATTCCTTTGAACGAAAATGGAACGAGAAGGAAATATTGAAGCATGTAAGATTGGGAGTGTCTGTTGGCGTTGACTTTTATAGAAATGTCTTCCATGCCATGTATGAAAGAAAATAATTATCACAAATTATATAAAGACGCAGCTAACCTTTGAAAGTTTTGCCTTGAAATCAATAACTGAAGTCAAGTTCCTTTCTGTTAATCTAAACACATGCGGTTCTGCAACTTCTGCATTTGGATCAGTATCCGAGCAGGTGTTTCCAGATTCAGATTTGTTACATTTCATGTCATGTTTTTCAGGGAGAAAGTAAGGCTGGACGCTGGCGTCATCTTCATAATCGGATGCCAAATCATCAATCACAGCAGACACTATACTTGCTGACTTTAGGACCGACTTTTCCAACTTTAACAGCTTCAAAGTTGACGTCTCAATCTGCTCCACTGCATTTTCTAATTCTGCACAGCACAAGTTAATAAACTGCTCGCTATAATTTTGTCATGAGTTATTTTCATTCCAGAAATCAGGGTACAAAACCTTTTATCATTCAAAATTTGTAATTTTTTCATTGAATAATATTTCCCCTAAGCTTATCGCATCTCTCAGTGATGAAATAAACTCATGCAAAAGTAGGTGAATGGAAAATTATGGATTTACTGCTTACAAATAAGAGCATTACTGAATGTAAGAACTTTATTCTTATTGGTTGCTGTATGCGCTCTAGAGTCATAACATAACTGAAAGTACGTGGCTTTTACGTGTGTTAGTGAATTTTTCTACTGGGACAGGATTTTATGCAACTCGCTATATAGTCGCAACGCAATATTTACCTGCTTCATTTTTGCAAACGGATAAGGCTTTTCTTGCCGATTTGGTAATTGTGCTTAGACCAGCCCGAATACCTCCGAGTAAAGCATTCTGTGCTACCTCTTCTGTATCAGAGTCTGAATCGGAGGAAACCCAGTCTTTAACACAATTCAGATATTTCTCTGTTTCTGTCAAATCCGCGGTATCTGTAGTTTGATCCATCATGAATTCGGTAGTACGCTGTATAAGAAGTGGCCTCCACGAGTGCGAGTGCTTACTAGCTTTTAGAGACGAAGCTGAAATCAACATACAGTTTCAACGCAGGGTGCAAAGTTATATGTTATGACAAAGTTGTAAAAGAAGTTTTAGGGATAAGACACGACATAAAAAGTAGCTTTTGTGCATTTTTGTCTCGTCTGATTATTTTTTCAATTTATAGAAAGCCGAAGTGTAAGGGGACCATGCACTTAGGTTCCCCTTTACTCCACATTATTATTACCGCTCTCACCCATTACCGATTCGTGAATCATGCAATTCGACTCTTAATCAGTTCAGTTCATCTGGAATTAGTCTTTCAAAGTAATTGGGTAAAAATATGTAATTGAATTTATTTCAGAAAGAAAGCCCTCGCATTTGTAACTAACCTTTCTCATTGAGTGTCTCTTTCTTTAACCAGGTGCTATTGACACGAAGTCGTTCTCCCGTTACAATGTATCACACTATGGAACTGGGGTGAGTAGAATCTTTACTACTTTGTCATAAATATCATGTCAGATTACATCCTCTCTCATCCTTATCCCTCTATCATCGCTACTCTTTCCGTCAGCATGTCAATAATTATTAGCAGAACTCAATGTAGTCATGCAAACTTTTACTCCGGACCATAAGGATGTGCATATAGTAGGCAGTAGCAGGCATGCATGTCGACCTTTTTATCTATAGTCTACATCCAAGTTGACATTTCTGTGACTCATCCATTTGATAAGGATGGTGGAAATTCGAAATACATTAGAGTTGAGTAAATTACGCAGATATGTTATGCAATATCAATCAGCAAATATGCAAAAGTACATACCACTACTACTGTCACTGAAACTACTACCCAGTATTTGCTTGTCAACTATATTAAAATATAAATGTTCTTCATACGGATGTCAGTTCGACTGCAAATAATATATTACTGACGGTCTTAATGTCTAATCTTTGATTTCTTACAAGCGAGAATACTTATACTAGCTTCCATTATGATTACACCTAAAGTAATTACAAAAATTCAGGGTGAAAAAGAAAGTGTACTTCCAATTTCAGCCCAACAAATAGTGTAAGCAATATGAGGAAAACAAGATGTGGGTGCAGAATGATAAACGCACATTGGTCGTGGGTGGTCCATGCTTACCATTTCAAAAATTATACACTAGGGAAAGCCAACTCTAGAACAAATTGTGACAGTGGACACACATATAAATAACAAGATTTGTACATTTTGAGGCATTCTTCACCTGCTTTCTGAAGACTCCAGACGCACAAAGATCGTCATTTTTTTCATTCATCGTATTGTATCCCAAAATATTTCAATTCTGTCAGAAGGGTCAAATATCCGTTTGACTCCAGTTTAATTTGCCACACTAAGCAGTTCGAGGTTTGTTTAAGTTGAAATAAATGTGCTACTGGAAAGTAACGGCATCATTCCCGTCTTCATTCATTATTAAATTGTATTTCATGAGAGTGAAATATAAAAATAAGCATAATATACAATTTTTTAATTAGTTGATCTTTGAGTACAGGTGGGGTTTTCGTGACATTTTGAGTTTAGGGAAACAATTACAAAATGGGGTTCAGGAATAAATCCATTTATATCATAATAATCATATTATTCGTCTCATGAACATGCAACGTAAGCACCAACCAACAGACTTTCTTTTTCCATCCAAATACGATCGTATTTTATTACATATTTATAGCATTGCTGTAAATGGTGGTAATATTTTTTGTTTCGCATTTAAGCTAAATTGAAAAAATTGAAAAAATGGTTCTTTCTACACAAATACTATATTTTGGACATAGGTATATACTGAGTTCCAAGTTCCAAGGCCAATCTTCATAAGTATTTATAACACACATAACAAGTTGTTTTACTTCATTTTATTACCCTTGGCCCAGCTTTCTTTCTATTTCGTTCATCTATCAATGTATCGTACATCAATCACATGCATAGTATGTGCCTCATCCAACTACCAATATCAATGTTACCAATTGAGGCAAAGTAGCATTAAAGGATTGTTGCGCAATTCCGCACAGGTAGGGGAAACTTTAGAATAGCTATATTCTGTTTCATGCAGAATTGGAAGTTTGGAAGCCCCTCGTTGGTAACCCTTGCCTTGCATTTATGCGAACACAAAAAAAAACAACTCATTGGAATTACTTCATACGATACACGATACATATAAGGAGAAATGTTTGTCTCACGTTTCCCATGGTAACGGTGTAAATAGGGAAACTTAACTGTATTGAATTCCTTTATCCAAACAGTTTTTCCCCAGACACTTACCAGCTTCATTTCATTAGCTTGCTATCCCCACAAGAATATCAAAGGATGCTGGAAATAATATAGTACATAGGATGCAAGATGTATAACATGAAAATGTTGTAGTCATTTCATTATTGTTCAAATTCTGTTGTAAGTAAAAGGAATGGGTTGAATTACAAGAGAAAATAGGGTTAACTTGTCCTTTTCTTTATGGGGACATTAAAAACCAAATTGCTGTGAGAAATATAATGAGACATACGACCAACTCCTCCGTTAACAATGCACAAATATAAAAGTTAATGCCATTGCTGATTGCACAACAGTTTCTATCATTTTATATATCTTGTTCGCGTGGCTTTAAGCATTTTGTCAGTAATCACAAATTATGTGAAGTACATATCTGTCGAAATGGGTGATTCTATGAGACTCATGCTCGTAATTTGGTCGTTGGGTCGCAACCAAAAAAAACAGCAAAGTGTTGAACAACACGATTGTGGGTAACAATCTTTCTAACTTTCCAGTGCACATTCTTCTTAGAATGGATTTTTTAAATTTCTATAATAACTAATAGTAAAAACAGTATGACTTCTGCTATTTTAGAGCAAGGGAAAGTGAAGTGTTAGTTGTGTGCGTGTGTGAACTTAGTTGCAAAACTTTTATAATATGGTTTTAAGAAAGCAGGAAAGTGTAAGGGACAGAGAAAGGCAACTTAAAATTTAAAATTTTGTTAGTTATTTTCAAGTGTGTTGTCAAAAGTTAAAGTGCAGTAACAAAGCTAGTTAGTTTGGAAAGCTCTGTTTTCATCTAATTAGACCTTTTACTTGCTGTAAAATGACTTATTTATCGGAGAAATCTCTAATTTACACAGAGCTGACTGATGATGACTCATTTGACCCCACACAAGAAGGTAAAATTTAGAATTCTAACACATCACCATTTCATATAATGTTGTCTTAATAAACAAGTTTACAATGCATTTTGATGGCACAAGCAGAATAATAGATTTACTCATTTGGAATAAGACACACGATAAAATACATTAACTATTTATAATATAGATTAACGAGTTTAAAATTTCTGTATAGAGAAACAGATACATTTTATTACTAAAATTTCACAAATTACTAATTTGAAATTATAGCTATGAAAATTGTACGTAGACATATCTATGTTTGACATATTATTACTTTTTAATTGCGCTTGCTCATCTTGTTGGTTTTCATGTAGCAGAGTTTTTGAATTACAACCTCGGAAAAAGTTTTAAAAAAATATGATTTTTGTGGAGATGCTTTAAATCGAGAAAATGCATACAAAAATTCCACGTGCTATAAGCCAAGAGAAATATATCAGCAGTACAGCACAACAGTACTTAGCCAAATGACTATAATTGGCATTTAAATTTTTAATGTACTAAAACGTATATATTTTGATCCACAACATCAAATTCACCGGGACTTTCTTTTGCGATTACGACCAATTCGACATTCTGATTACGTGCAATTATGGAGAATGATTGACTGATTGACATTAAGTTGGTCGTGCGGTCTCATTATTGAAAATAATTTGGCAAAGGAAAAGCTCAGGCCGGTATAATCATTCAGCATACTAAAATGCAAAAGCTCAATTTCCGATTTTTACCTCATGTGACAGCTACTATTCTATCTACCTAAACAGCAAAATGCAGCATAGGCATACGTACATATAATATACCTACGCAAACAATGAAACAATGCAATTTGCTCGTATGACAAGTTGATGCGTCGTCAATCTGTTGTGGTCTCGTGGTAAAATGATATACCTACGTACCTACGAATAATTGGTTGGGGTTGGGCTACCCATATTCACTTCTTACTTGGTTTTTTATGACGAGACGTCGCAAACGCAAAAGACTTGTCTAATTACCTGATCACTGCTACTACACCACAACACGCTCTTTGCAAAGCTCCAATATAATGGATAATATTTTGGGATCACAAGAGTCAAATTGTGCTATAATATTTTTTATCAGGTCTTTCATCTTCATATTCCGGAAGTGTCTTGACAGCTTGAATTATTTTGAACAACTTGTACTGCAATTGATTACTACTAGTCACAACATTTATTCTTTAAGCTACCCATTATGTTCGTATAAAACATGTTTGGGGTATCATGATATTATACAATCTACCTGCACTTACAAGTGCATTTAACAAACTTTGAGCAGCCAGAACACAATAATGACAGATGAATCATCCATTTACAATGACAGCAAATTAGCTATTGCTATATTCATTGAATTTATGTATGTCTGTATTCTTTTCTACTGCCTAGATATTGAAGAGTTTGCCAAACGAATAGGAATTGACGCAGTCACAGAGCCTGAACTACTTTGCTTAGCTCGAGAAGGGCTGAGAGCTCCACTGCCCGAGGGCTGGAAGCCTTGGTAAATGGTCATACTTATGTACTCTCTGAAGTACACAAAACCGAGCTATTAACTATTCCGAAAGACTTTTTAATACAATTTTTCTTGATAAAAAGCCGACAGAAAACAAAAGACAGAGACGTATGGTTTTATTACAACTACAAAACTCGCAAAAGTCAGTGGGAGCATCCAATGGATCTGGTATATCGAGATAAAGTCATCCAAGCTAGATCGGAGCTGGCCATAAACAAAATACAAAGTTTCGATCCGCAAACAATGCGCCCTCCAAAGAGCTTACCCCCATTAAAACGTTCTGGCGGCAGTTTAGCCCCAATTAACTCTGCTGTTAGTAGTCTCGGCAAACTGGGTGGATTTAAACCAGTAGCAGGAGATCTACGTCAGGCAGCTCCTACTTCCACGATTTCAAACAGTTTTCACAATTCCTTAAACAACAACAATTCGATAGGACGTTTACAAAATAGCAGCAACTCGAACATCATTTCCGGAAGTTCTTTGAACTCATTTAAAGACACGGATGATGATGAAGATGACAGTGTAAGGTTTATTAGACCTCAGCGCAAGACGGGTCTAACGCTTACAGGTTGGCTAGTCATTCCGCATTATATTTATCCTTTGGTAGCATATCTACTTGTTTTGAATAATTAAAACTACACTGTTTTTTACTATTCTGAATGCATAGGAGGTGGAGCAAACTTTTTGAAAGGCTCAGAGGGATTTTCTAGAGCCAAAGGTGGGGCCACTGTGAATTCTAGCAGTTTGGACTATTCTGATGGAGCTCATGAGTCGGATGTCGGAGGTGCTGGGGATTCGGACAAGAAGCCGATAAAAAGTATTCTTGTGAATTCTATTTCTCGTTCCAGACCAACAAATCCTTCAGAGAATGTTTATGAATTAGATGGTTTCTCCATGAATCTGGATGAAATGACTGGTTCGTCCTTATGCAAACGCTACAACAGCTAACAGCTCGCTCATTTTTAACAGTCATAATATCTCAATAATTCAATGTCCACAGAAGCCATCATAATATCTTTCTTTTTTCACAATGCCCCAAAATTACTTTTGCCTAATTACACTATTAACTTTCATTTATCCGTATTCCGTATATAAAACTACCTTGAAAATGAAGGAAATTTGCTGATTTGCTATACAATTAACCCTTTACTAATTTAATAAAAATTCTACATTTTAATTGTCTGCTCTCTCCCCCTTTCAGACGAAGAAAAAATGGTTCTGTCGCAACTGGAGTCGACGACTACTTCACGGTCTAAAGGCAATGTAAAGTTTAATTTAGATGAGAACACAGAGCTCAAGTTTGAAATGTCAGGAGATGAACACGTAAGATTCTATGCATATTACTGCATTTACTCAAATCATTGATGTTACAGTTTCATAATTAAGGTCAAAATATATTTCAAACTAATGCTGCATGTGTGTTATTACATCGCACCTGAAGGTAGCCGCCCAGAAAAGCAGCTTGCAAATTGGCAATAAAAGTAATTGCTATATTTGCACGCAATTTTCGGTATATGACTACTTTTGACTAAAAACTGTTCAAACTTTAGAGTCTGTGGCTTGTTGCCTTACTGCATAATGATTTCTTTTGAAATAACTTGATATGCAATTGTTTTACTTAACAAGTAAACTGATAATGATTACAGGAAGAACAACAAAATGGAGACGACACTGAAGAGGAGTTGGAAGAAAACGACAGAAACACTCCTACTGGGGAAATCAAACATTCAGATGGTGATACTGCTGATAAAATTTTTAACTCTTTCTCGTTAGGGAATAAAATAGTACCAAGCAGAGAACCTTCGTTGGCCAAAGTACGATTATTATAGAATGATGAAATTTACCAAGCATAAAAATTATAGACATGATGACAAACTGAGGCTTGATTTTATTTTCAGAACGAAATAGCACTCATTCCACAGTACTCGGAAGAAGACGTTACCGCGATGAAAAAAGCAATGAGAGACGAAATGGAGGCAGAGCTGAAGAACTTCCAGGAGCAGCTAGAGGAGGAAAGGAAAGCAAGACAAGAGCAGATACAGTAAGTTCTTTGAAATTGGAGTAAAAAACGTTTGAACAAACTTTACACACTATTAGAGAAACAAACACTTTATTTTTTCCTGCACTACAACAGGAAACATTTAGAAGAGACTGTAGCTCAATTTAAATTGGAGAGAGAAGACACAATAAAGAGAATAAAAAAAGACATGGAAAGCGAACAGAATTTTGAAGTCGATAGAGCTAGACGGGAAATTGACAGTTTGCTACAAAAGGAGCTTGAGGAAATGAAAACAAGATTTGAAAATGCACTGCATACGAGGCAAAAGGAGTTGGAAGAAGAACATCAAAAGGTACACAAGATTATATTAATAAATTTCAGAGGTTGACTAAATTTGCGACGTTATCTTATCTTGTACGTTGACTTTTTCGCTACTCCAACAGAAAATTGATGTGCTGACCGTAGAATTTCGTAAGAACGAAGAAGAGAAAATGTCTGAAATATTAAAACAACAAGTTACTGATGAGGTATTAAAAGCTACAGAAGTCGATTTTAAAAAGCATAAAGAAAATGTCCGCGAAGATCATAAAATGCAACTTAACCAGATGAAAGATTACCATAAAACCGTAATTGATAAACTCCAAGTCGAACTACTAGCAGAGGTATTTATGCATCGAAAATAGTAGCTTTTTAACTTCAAGCCATTTGTAAATTTCTGATTTTAATAAAATTCACTCCTTTGCATGTAGGAAGAGAAATTGCGCCATGACCATGTTCTCAAACAGGCAGAAATTGTCTCAAAGTTTGAACAAGATACAGAAGAGCTTAAGAAAAACCTTTTACGTGGCCAAAAGGAAGCACTGGAAAAAATTCAAGCAGATTTTGAACAGAAGAAGACCACTTTAGAGGAAACTCTCACAGCATCATTGCAAGAAGTTCAAGATCGCCTCTATCAGAACAAACGCTCTGCATCAGAAACAAATATTTCAGATAAGGCAGCAGAGGATGAACTGAGGTCTATGAAAGCAAAATATCAACAACTTGAAAATAAATACAAGGCGATGCAACTAGAACTTCATCAGTTATCTCAAGAAATGCTGGCAAAGAGATCCTCTGTGGGAAATTCAGCTACAGACCATAAGCCGTCGCTTCGATCAACTCGTACATTGACAAAGGGGAATACTAAGCTTGGACATAGGAATGAAAGTTTTGACATTTCGGACACAAACCAAGACTCTGCACACGGCTCTGAATCCAATACTGAGTCGAATTCCTCCCTCTATCCGTCCAGTGAGGGTGTTGTTAGACAGCATGCAGGAATACATACAGTTGGAGATGTGTCACTCGACAAACAAGATTCTTCGTCCCAAACAAACAGAATAAATGCTGCCTTACAAGCTCTTGAGATTCTCAAGCAAGAAATCATTGACTTGAAGGAGTCCAACTCGAAAAAGCAAAATCAGAAGGAGTCTCCTGCACAAGCCCAGGAAGTAAATAAAAAAATTCAGAATAAACCGAGCTTATCTACAACTAGCAAGCCATCTTCATCCCGAAGATCCTCCAAGTATGACGTTTCCATTCCTCATAATGAGACTCATTCCGCCAGAAAAAAGACAACTTCAACGGGAGCTCCGTCTGGCCATTCCAGTAAATCAGCTCGAGTAAAGGTATCCTCTCCATCACCACCTACGCATGATACTTCTACAGATGTTCCCTTACCCCCTAAATATATTTCACGTAGCGTTTCCGTCGTTCCACAGGATTTTTCAGGTCCTAATAGCGACCCCATATCTGAGGACACTCATCAGAGGATAGTTGAAGATGCAAAGGCTTTTATTAGAATGCAGAAAAATAGGTTGAAGGACCCTTCCCCAATACCCAATTCCTCTCATTTGATACTTCCTGCGACAAAAAATAACCTTTTACTTTTTGACGAAAAGTTACTAAAGTCAGTTTCCCCCCGACGACCGACATCCATTCATTTAGATCTTGTTTCAGAGACAGAAAGTTCAGGCGTGAGTAGCTTGAAGGATCATAGAAGCTCTGAAAGTAAGAAATTGTCCAAGGATATAGATGATATTTGCAACTCACTCATAAGTTTAGATCATCAGATGAAATTGATGTGGTCTGTTGTAAAAGATAAGCAACAACAGCCCTATTATTATCAACATCCTCAGGATGAGACGCCGCTTTTAAATACAAATTCTAGTACCAATTTTACAGCTTTGTTACCAAATACTATGCCCATAATTTTAGGGAAATCCACACGAGTGTGCGCGTCTTTACCAACCTCAGCAAGAAAGCCATTAGTACCTTCTACGGCAATGATGACACCACCAAGTGTATTGTCCTCTGCTGGCATTCAAGCGAGGAATTATTCTAGTTTGTTGTCAAATAGTCAAAATTCGTCTAGTCAAACGGTTCTAGATGCGTTGAGAATGAGTGGTTTAAGCACTACTAGACTAGATTGTACGGACCTACTTCAAGGTTTGGAGGAGGAGCTGAAAGAGTTTAAATCAGCAAAACAGAAACTGAAGGATATTCAGGAAACTTTTGCAAGTGATGACAAAAAAGCAGCCTCACCAAGACACAAAAATAACAGTAATAGTAACAATATACTTGCAAAAACTAAAGATTTACAGGAATGGATAAAGAAGTACTGAATATACATATTGGTAACAATAATATCTGAAGCTTTAATGAGTTTATTTGTTGTGAAATACGAAAATGACCTGCATAAATTGTCAAAAGCATGATGTGTTTGTACGATAAGTGTTTTGTGTAAACGATAATATTACTTTTATGGTAAATGTACATATGTGTATGAATTTTAACGTTTTATGATGCACTAAATTGGGAGAGGAAAATGCTCCAGGTGCTATTTTACATGTATGTATGCAACAGTTTAACATAATATTTATACTATACTATAACTAGCTAATAAGTGGATGTAATTTGTATTTTTGTACCGTTATTTATTTCAAATAACCTCATATTTTTCTAAACATCAATTAAAAATTTTCACATATTGTGAAAGTGATAAATGGCATTTTTGTGAAAAATAAAAAATATTAAATGACGTACCATATGAATTGCTGTCAGATAGCGCGGCAACTACCACCGAAGCAAAAGTAATATATTAGAAAAAAATACGTTCAATCGAATGCAAATTTTTTTACTGGTTCTCAAATAACATACATTTCAGAATATGCGTTGGGATATTGCTTATCATAACAATAAAGAAATCCCCCATGTACATCAGGTATTACTTATGTGGATGAGAATGGCGAGTGAAAACTCGGAAAGTCAATCGAAAGTGCATCACATTCATTACTTTTCTTCTGATTCCTTTACAAGTATCCAGCACGAATTTGTTGAACTGTGCTCATCCACCGAATAAATTTTATATCGTTATTTACCTTAACAAACGTCTTGGCCAATGTAGTTTCAGAATATAAAATTTCCTGTTGCTCGTACAAAATCTGACAAGTAAAATTCAGTAGTCAAGAAAATGGCTGTCAAACGAAATTTGTTGACTGTAAATTTGCCTCTTGCAATTCATTTTAGCATACTTGTAGAAACTCTTCAAAATCTATGCTTCCTGTTCCATCCTCATCACCAGATGTCAATTGTGGAATTCTATCTTTTCGAAGTGTCGTATCCCCAAGATTGTCCAAACCAACGCTCCTAACAAATATGTATGGAGATAATAAATGATGAAAAGTCTAAACATCTACATTTAAAGCCTCTCTAGGACTGAAATAAAAATGGGGTATACTGAGATAGTGTAACTTGCATTTCTGCAATTTCTATTAGTCCATCTCCATCCACTTCAAAAGCCTGAAATAAGTCATGAACTTCAAAAATTTTCTTATCATTCCACTTTGGAAATTTTGTTTTCAGGTCCTCGAGGTTGCAGTTTGTGTATTTGAGACTTGCTTCCATTCGGTCCATTCGCTTTAGAATGGTGGGCCAAAGAAACCGTCGCGTGCCAATTTCTAGAAATATCATTGAATTTAGCGACTGGTTCCATTTCTCTTGTAGACCACTTCTGAGTGAGCCTGCATGCATATTTCAAGTTTCGATTACAATCAAAGCCCTACCATTACATATGTACATAATATAATGTACATAAACTCACCGCAAATCGAGTAGTCATCAACTCTAAGATAACAAATGGGTGGATCGGCTAGTGGCAAACCTGATGTATTAGTTAACAGACTTTTTTGAATGGAACTTAAAACAGAGAAAACAATGCCCATATTTGTGTACCACCCAAAAACTTAATCATGCACTTTTTATTTGAACTTTTCATTAATACTTCGTTAAAAGCATAACAATAACAGTAATGTTTCATTAGTTAAAAAGTAAAGTAAGTAGTCACAGCATCGATTTTAGCAATACTTGGAAGCTCGCCCAGTCCAAATTTTCATTGTAATTGAATACAAAACCATGTTCTGATAAAGAGTAACATCTTAACAGACACTGTTTGCAAATTACGACTTGTAAAACAAATATCCACCAAAACCATACAAGACTGTGTTGGCAATTCCAAGTAACTAAAAAAAAGTTTATATAAAAACAAAAACTTTAAACAAATCAGTACTTTTAGAATTTGTAAGTAGTTTACTTGACACGTACAAATGCAATTATCCTTTCCCACAGTCGAGAAGACTTTCCATTTTCAACAAGAGATACAAAGAAGCAGATCAGTGTGATCAAGTAGAAGACACATGCAACCATGTGAAAAAGCATGTCCTGCGAAAAGATTTCCTTTTTCAGCATATTATTTAACCATAGATAATTTGTCAGTCAGTCTAGTCTGCAATAACATGGTCTCACCGCTTTGCGTAGTGGCTCTGACTCTTGACTTAACAGCCCAACAATAATAGCCATTGTCCATAAAAATGAAATGATGAAGCAAATTATCACCGCGCTCAGATATGCTTCTTCAGAGGGAACAGCAAAGAACGAATGACCAAGAAATCCTATATTGATAACTCCGACAAACTATGTTTTTTGTACCACAAATATAGCCGTATATCAAACTCATTAATACTCACACCATTATTTCAATATTTTGTAGCGAGTTATTTTCGAATGAAATGTAAAAAAAAAGATTTACCAGAGTCGCAATCTTCACAAAGGCAACAGTTTGTCCTAAAAAGGTATCCATTTTAAATAAATTCACGTGCTGAAAATCACTCTGTTTGAATTAAATTGAATTTCTGTAACTGCACTGCAAACTTTCCGAAGCAAATGACAAGATTTTTAATGAAAATGACAGGTTGCGTATTACTGTACTGATGACAGCACAAAAGTTGAGTTACGCACTTGTACATTCTAGTACTAAGATTGTATGCAAGGTATTAATGCAACATAATAGGTAATCTCAAAAGATAAGCTCAAATGTTGAAGTACAATAAATTTACAGAGTATCATGTGCATATGAATCACATTAATACACAACATTCGGTGAACATTTCAGGTATATTTTAGCCATGTAGGTAGATACTTTGTGTTGTTACTGTCAAAGCCTTTTTATAAATCACGTATGCAGTTGCTATTATTTTCTCAATAAAAAACACTATTTTGATGGTGACATGATGAGAGCCAAACTCTTCTTAATTAAGCATTGTTATATAGACATTTAAATATTCAGTACATACATTTTTATCATGAATAATAAGCATGTTCAGCGCTCCAGTAAATAGTATACAACCCAGCAAAAGGTATATTTCAAATGAGGAAAGCTTACCGTTTTGCAATTATTCTCAATCTCTTTATCGTTTCACTCATAGATGTACTGTTTACTACATAGAAAATAAATATCATTAACATGACAAGGAATATGCAACAGAAAAAAGAGCAAATAACAATTTTTCCGCATGCGTTTGGAATTTTTATGTTTTAGGGAAGGGTGGATTGGGTAAGGCAAGAGAGGAGAACAAACGTCAGCTTTCAGTTTCGGTACGGTGGTTGTGGTATTAAACGGAGACGGATGAGAGATAAAACAGTGATGATTATGAAACAAAAGAGCAAACTATACAGTCAAAAAGGCAGAAATACTACATCTCTGTTGTGTGTATTATATTCTCAACGAACAACAGTAAACACCCTCTGCCATCTTTGTTGTCACAAATCACAAGTGGAACGGTGTGGTGATACGATTTCATATCGGTAAAATTATAATTACATACATTGGAGTGGCACTGGCATGCAGTGGCAGCAAAACATTTTTCCTTAGTTGCAAATATAACGTTTATTGCTAATAATGCTAATTATTATATTAGCTACACGTACAGTTGTACTGTATTAACCACTACTGTATACCTTTCTTTTTCAGCTTCATGTAGTAGCGTAGTAGATAGATCACAAAATGTTAATAATGCTACAAAATTAAGCTTTTTAGCAACAATTTATCCCGCGACCCGTGAGATAGTTCATCTAAATATGAGCATACACATAATTGTGTGCACTTTGATAACCTTTTTTATTACACTACAGATTTACAGCTTACCCGTTCATGTTTTTGTTTTCGTTATCATCGTATGCATACTTTGTTTTCGGATGTTATAAGCTTACAACAGGTGGTGCAGACATTTATCAATTCGTTATTGTGCTATACCTAATTTAACATTAACTTTTATGGAGTTGCAGTTGTTGGAGGTTTCATGCAGGATTACTTTCTTTTAATTTTTTTAGGAATATGCATATCATGTTCAGTGAAGCTTGCTCATGAGCTTTTGTACTCCTGTTACAGGATGGATTATGATTACGACTATTCCGGTTTTCGCCCCGTGATATACAATGGGAGCGTAAATCCTTTGATTCAGCAGGCAATTCATCGGTGATAGCAAAACACTAAAGTGTGTGCAGTGATTGATCATGCACGAAAAAATAAAATTCTGTTTGTGACAGCGTGCAAATCAAAAGCGTAATGGCTTCTGTTATGGGGTCACCTGGTGGTGTATGCATGCTAAAAAAATCATACGAACGCAAAAATTAACAATTAAGTAAATATAGTGACTATACATTAAGTTCGGCGCAAATCTCTGTACAGTTCTCATGCTCTCATGTTGGTGTTATCCATTTTATTTTATTTATTTTATGAATATTAATTTTCTAGTTGGAGCAGCAGAGCAACACCCCTTTTAATCCAGTGTCTAGGAGGTTCTTTCGTATTTAACAGTAAAGGCAGCACGTAGTTGGTAGAATGACCTGTCGTAGCCAAAGTACCCTTACGCTCGGATGTTCTGTACAAAGGGCTTTTGTAGCGACCTCCATCTAAAATTTCAACTTTCTTCTTTGGGACAAACCAAATGATTGGCATTGCATCAGATAAAATTTTTGGTAACATTTCCACCAAATGTCCAAGGCTTCTGTCCCATTTTGCCCCATCTAAAAATATTCCATGAACGTATACTCCGTCAGTGGCAGGATGATCGGATGTATCTGTTGCAAGCACAGCAAAGTCAAAGCCAAGTTTGTCAATGGGGATGGTGTACTTTCTCGCAAAGTTTTGCATGGCACCAGTAAGGAAAGCCTGAGTAAAGAAGAATCCTGAGATCCAAAACACATCTGGTTTTCCTTCGTCGTACCATTCTTGAAGGAATTTGTAGCGTTCCACAAAATCGTTGACGTAGCTTCCCAATGGCTTCATGCTAGGATATGACACTTTGGCCCAAAGCGCCGGTACTTTGCCGTTCATCAGGGAGGTAGCGAGCAGTTCAAGCTCGTTGCTCATCAAAACAAGTCCTTTAATTGCCTTTTGAATTTCTTGAAGCGTTGAACGGATTCTGGTTAGCAGACGATTGCAACGTGGTCCTAAATTTTTGCACACAAAATCAATAATCATCGGCACAAGTTTGTCAGGCCTCAAGCAACGTATAACCATCATTTTCTGGAAATCAGTCAAATGATTAGCCCACGGTTTTGGAAAGCTGTGAGTGTGAGGTTCTTCATGCTCGTACAGTTTACGCCAATTGCCCAATTTTCTCTTAAATTCGGCTAGGAACGTGTTGAAAACTGGAACTACATCCACCATTCGACACAGTTCATCCCATGACTTGTCTGAAAGCCAGGAACGGGCTGGGTTAGGCAATTCATTTTGAAGACCAACCCCTCCAGTGAGAAGGAACTTGTACTCCTCCATCATTACCTTATGTTGAGATATCATTATGGACATGCAAAGCATAAAGGAAAATAAGAGCTTGTCCCGTTCGAACAGAGACCGACACACATTGTTGTACAAGCTTAGCGTAAAATGGTCCCCCAAGTATTTCATACGCTTCTCCAAGTCTTTAGATTGTTGACTGTTGACGATAACACAACAACTGAAACATTTTGGAACAAAGGAAATGGTTCTGTAAAGTATGAAATGAATACAAATGGTCATCCTCACTTACCTGTTCTCGATGGACATGATGAACAAGTTGACAAACCAATTCAAACTGTACTGGTACATCTGGTTAATTCAAGAAATGCGATTCATTACTGGGG
>JAHZMZ010003529.1:0-23209 GCA_027743805.1 Lepidocyrtoides sp. E14 | reverse complement strand
GTAGAAAATATATTAAAAGAATATCGAAGACAAGAAATTAAATAGTTTGTAGCAGCTTCAGAAGGAGGACGATGAAAGAGAATAAAAAGAATACGAATTGCTAGTCGAAAATGAATAGTATAGAGAAGTCTTATGTATAAGAAGATGCACTATATTTCTTTCTTATATGGAAAAAATGTATGTCGATGTAATTCAATAAGTTTTCTGATCCAACTCCGAAATTAAGAACAGCAGCGAACCGAACCGGACAAGTTTATTGTCGACATTTATATATCTATCTATCTTCCAAGATACTTCCCTATAATACCTATACATACATGCAGTAAGTAAAGTAATAACAGTATACTATTGGAATGAATGTCTTTACCCACAGGAGAGCACATTGTTTTGCAAAAGAAGAAGGGAAAAGCCCGTTTCATTTCATACCATATCATCGCTGATTTTCTCTTTTCTTAAGCAACGAACGACCATCATTCGTTATCTGTTAGCATCGTCATCCTCATCGTCGTGACCATCATCATCAGATCTTGTTCCCCTCTCTCTCCTGTTGTTGCAAAAGATAGAGGAAAAAGTTTTTTCATCTATGACTGGAATGGTTAATATCCGTGATTTATAGCTAATCTTATTGCTTGCTCCACCTTCCTCTCTTCTTTCCTCAACTTTTCCAAGCGATGGGAGCATTGCGCCTTGTAAGTACAACGACAGCGTATATTAGTTACTTGTACAAAATGTTACATGACGATGATGATCATCTTTCTTTCTCCTTGTTAGAGATTCTAATATTTTTCTTGCTTCTTCTTCTCATAATGGTAGTATGAAGGCATCCTTGAACGTTTTCTAATATATTGTCAGAAAAAATTCTTATCACAAACTTGCTTGCAATCTCCAACAAGCAACCCTTATTTTGCTCAACTTGCAAAATGAGCATATGAGATTGAAAAGAGCGTTAATATTACAACTAGTATTTAGTACTGCACAGATAGTAGTCGATGCAATCATTGAAGCATCATCTTGTTATCACTAAACTTGGTATGTACCTTGTCGCAACACGCTCCACGGAATTCATTGGTAATACTGAAATTCAACATCCTTCTTTGGTACCCAAAAAACATCATGCTAAAGTTTATCCTATTTAAACTTCTGCTAACAACGCTAATTGTTTAGAGTGTCTGCTTCTGCTCAACATGCAAATACATAAAAGTTATTAAGAGAATGAAGAGTTTTTGGGTGTATTTTTTGCATGTAAACATATGCCATTAAGCAATTTAATTACCAATTACATACACAACACAGCAGAAAACTTGAGCATGATTGTTAAAGGCGCGAGCTTGAGAAATCGTACTTTTATTAATTTAAGCTAGTGCAGCAGCAGTGGGTTTTACACTTGCAAGCATTAAAGACAAGGGTAGGTGGATAACAAAAATTATATTTATATTTACGTACTTTACATACATGCATCTCAGCCAGCGCTTGCCTAGCGTATTTTTTTCCAATATTCGTTTCGATCCAGAGTAATACGGTCTTCTAAATGGCCATCACCACCATGACTTCTTTTTCATTCTTCTGATAAAATTATCAATGCTTAACTTGTTTATGCATAGAAAAATGTCGTAAGCGTGGCACTCATCAATATTACTAAAAATTGAAATATTTTATTGCCTGGGATGAAGACGATGTAAGGAGTAAGGACATCGCAATCATCATTCAATACTTTGACTTCCTTTGGTCCTTCAAAATATAAAAGGTTCAACAAACACAACTGCTGTCCTTGGCAAGATAGAATCGGCAGTTAGGGGAAAAAAGCTTAAGAAGCGTCCATCCGTCCGTCGTCAGCTTACAAACTAAACTAACCAGAGGGATGCACGCTGTTTGTGTGTGCGTTTATTCCCCATGTGGAAAGAAAAGCAAATTGGGATCTGTCGTTCTTCCTCCAAAAATTCATTTATCAGCACAAACTCTCTCGTATTATTTTCTTTCCTCTTTTGGGATTCACTTCCTTCTATCTTCATCTTTCTTCACGTTCGTTTTACAGCTATGAGGTAATGCATTTATCGGCTGTACGCGTGTTTTAGTATTTCCCTTTGTTTTTATTCGGTTTTCATACTACGTTTTCCCAATGGATCATTGGATTCTAATAAAAAAATGTTTCGGAAACTGTAATGGAAACAGAAATCTTACAGAGTACAGACACAAGTTTCCTTCGAAGGCGGTGTCATCGACTGATGATAATAATGTCATTTTTATTTGATACTCGTTGTTGAGTTAGAAAATATCGATGTGCAACTATACTTGCGTAAGTTGCATCTAATACGCCAATATCAAAGGACAGGAAATGTTAGTGGACACGTCGTTGGTGTGTAAATTTGTCTATGTCTATTTCCTATAGTCGATGTAATTTTATTGAATTGAATGGACCGAATTTGTCTCTGGTCTGTGAGGCAACATCATCAATTTCACCTGAATGAAACAATAAATTTGTTCGACTTGTCCAATGGAAAAAGCAACATCACGTAGAGAGATATATCATCAGGATTAAAGGCACTTTTCGTGAAAATTGTAGAGATAGTACAGGATAGGACCAGTGATCACGCATACAGTCGAACGCGACTAAGGTAGTAGCCGTGCTACATAAAGCCGAGCCGGAGCCCAGTGTCACATCTAAGCAGAAAATGTAGGTACTAGTAGATATTGTTTTTTATTCTTTTTCTAGTCTTTTTTCATACAAAAATCGAAATAAAACATTGTCGAATAAATGAAAAGTTTATTTTCTGACATGGATGGTAAATGAAGATATATTGATACGTTTATCAATTAAGCTCCTTCGGTGTCCCGATTGCTTCAAATTATTGTTTTGTAGAAGAAAATTTGAAATATGAATCGTTTCAACTTTCATATGGTTTGGTTCTCAGCAATATCATGACGTAGTAGATTATATACAGACGAAAAAGGAACTTTCATTTTGGCTGGCGAGTTAATCGTAAGCCTTTCATGAAGTTAAGACAAGTGTGAATATTTTATCAAAGAATACTTTACATGTTTCAGCCGTTTTATTTTGAGTTACAAATTTTTAGTATAAATGTTTACAACAAAAGCAGCAACAATGGTGACATAAGTGTATGAAATGGAGTCGCTCAGTAGCGCGTTACAACCCTGTTGGCTCCAAGATGTAGTTGTAATCTGAAATTTGTAATTTCCGATGGAAGGCCACTTCCCCTCAAATGGACAGACGGTATCTTTTCACCCGACACAGAAAATACATTAAATTATTACGCTGTGCGTTTATGCGAGAAAGATGCGTGTCTATTTTCTATGGACTTTTGTTCAGTCTGTACATCTGATACACTGGGATCGAACACAGCAGAAAAATACAGTATCCAGCAAAATGCATTCTCCATCGTCAATTCTACAGATTATGGTTGGATGGACTAGCTTTCAAGTCAACAATGTACTTTCTGTCATTTTATTTATCAGTACAGATTAAAAGGCAACAGTTTGATAGCTTGCTGTGTGGACAACAAAAATTGACCCGAGAACGAATGATCCTATTTTTGTCACAATTGGAAATTGCCCCAAAGCTTCCACTATAATATGCGCTCATGCATCCATTCATACGAGCGTTTGCCTAACCCACGCAAATAATATTACTTGATGAAAAAATGAGGCACGTGCATATCATAATATTCAAACCGACTCATAGGGCTTATAATATACACACCCGATTTATCTACTACGTATACCCACAAAATGCTGTTTTGTATCCAACTTGCATGTAAGCATATAATAGCTTATTGAGCAACATTTTCAGTTTCAGATTTTCATTTTATGAGATTATATCATCTGCTGTCACCCCCTCTTTTCATCAACCCCATATATTATTTCACGGTATATTGCATTTCCTAATCCCTAAAACTACACATGTGTATGTGTACCTATGTGTTTTCGCATTCATACGTGCTTGCTGTCGGGATAAAATGATAAGATGAAGAGGGTAAATATACGTAACGACTCTGGAAGCAGTTTTGGAGATATTGGTTGGGGTATGTATTATGCACTATGCACTTGTAAACAGACGGCCACCACACAACAATCACAATAAAATGCAATGAATGCATCTACATCTACAACAACCTTTTACACCACCCACCACCGTTCCACTCATTTGGTTAATGCGAGGAGATGAAATCTGTATGCATTATTATTGATGCCTTTTTCTGTCCCTAAAGTTCTTGCTGTCTGATTTTTCAATGTAGGAAATTAGAATAAAGCAAAATTTTATTTTTACGCACAATGACGCGTGTACACATTATATGTATTTACAAGCTTTGTGTACAGCTATATGAGTCAACACGACAAAACAATCAATTATCTATGACTATACGTCTGTTGAAACTGCAAACATTTCCTAATAATCTATAAATATATTCATTATGACTATGGGTAGCTAAGTTAATTTCCTTTTTCAACATCAGTAGACATGCTCAAAACACACCGATACAGCAAAGTGCAGAAATATGAAAAAAAAAACATTTTTTCATGTTTCATCATCAGTGTTTCATTACTTGTCTTCCACGCTTGTACCTTTGCATACAATCATGAGTATCATAGTATATTTTATACAAAAAAGCCATACCAAGTATAAGAAAGATTCTTATAAAACTTTTCTTGGAACGGAATAGGTCGAAATAGAATTTCATGGGTAGGATAACTGACAATTATTGATGCAAAGTACCTCCGTAGATGAATAATCTTTCTTCCTGTTACAACAGAGATGAGATGCCCCGTTCTTTCATATAAATTAAAAGCTTTGTTTGTATAATATTCTTATTACGGTACTGGAAAAGCAAAAAAAAAAAATAAAAAAATAAAAATAAATGTTGGCTCGTTCAGATACTGTTATTGTAACTCTAACCATTGAGTATGTACATATATCGTCTCCATTATTCACATGATTGTTGTTTCAGTAGTCGGGCGGCAGTCTGTTTCGTTTGGAGATTGGATTCAATGGAAAGTTTGGAGTCCGTATTTAAGTCAACGCCTACTTATCAAGCATAAACATCATAAATCCTTCGATAAGATATTGTACCGTTTCATTATCAACGTTGGTACACATATAGTTTATTTTTTCATGAAGGTTTTCGTTTATACTTTTTTTACAGAAATGTAAAAAACTGATCTCGAATCATGCTTCCCCAAAGGNAGATATTGTACCGTTTCATTATCAACGTTGGTACACATATAGTTTATTTTTTCATGAAGGTTTTCGTTTATACTTTTTTTACAGAAATGTAAAAAACTGATCTCGAATCATGCTTCCCCAAAGGCCATTTTCTACATTAAAAGAAACAAAATATCAGGGTATGTATTACAAATTACCTTTTTTAGACATTTTGAATTTTCTTACCATTTTTTCTGAGTTTCTATACTTTCATTTAGGAAATTGAAAAATCTCGTGCTTGAATGTAGTTTCCGCTTTTTTTTGTTTATCTCTCTAGCAAAATGATGGTGACGACAAGGATAATGTGAATATTAAGTACCCGTGTGTTGCTGAAATTCAATACATGCTTTGCTTCTCTACTGTCCTGGTTAATACTCTTATTTCCTGTATTTGGGGCTTAGTTTTAATTAAAATTGCGATACAGTGCGTGTACCTGATTGTATTATAAAGAATATTCGGAATACCAAAAATCTATTTAATAAGTCGATTATTTATACTTAGCCACTAGGTATTCCCGGGAGTAGGAATTAGGATATAGAAGTAAGGCTCAATGATGCCGTCATGTTTCAGAGATGTTCCTTAATATGTTCCAATAACTGAAGTTGGATATACAATTTCTCAACGGGTAAAAGCACATCCATTATTAATGTAAATATTGTAGAATTGTGGTATAATAAAAAATTATTTTGTCTGTTAAATGGATTATGTTTTGATAACAAAAACTTTAAATTTTATGGATCCAAAATTGTGTTTGATAACCAAAAGTAAAGTTGGTTTCTTGTCACAATTTTTTGTTTATAGAAATAACTTTTACTGATGAATCACTCATCCCCTGCAACTATAAAATTTTCATCTTACCGTAAATCGACAATAATTTACCTGACAAGCGATGCATTTTTACAGTCTAAAAAATTTTTCTTTAAGTTTTCTTCCAGATAGCTAGTTATTCAATAGATCCTTTAGTTCCTTTTTTCATTTTATTTTTGATTGTTGAAACAATAGCCTATTGACATCCGAGTAAATTAATCCAAGAAAACCTAATAAGAGATATTTAATAGCACGTTATAAAAAATGAATGTCTAACATCAGCCATATTATGAAAGTAGGCTTGATATCCAAAAATGAGCGTGAATTTATGGCTAATAAATTGCAACACAGCAGCATCAAGGAAAACTTATTTACCTTCATCAAATTTAAATTTCTATTGTCCCGTTATTTCAATTTTTCCTTGATCTTACTTATCCCAAAATGCGCTACTTTTACTATTCCATTTACAGTGCTTCTGCTCTAATAATGACGTTGTTTCATCAAAGCTGTATTCCAAATGAAAAAAATGGTTAAGCAAAAAAATAATAATAAACGAAACGAAATAATATCTTTTATTTCCTCCTTTAATGTGGATTCTCTATCTGTTGGAAAATTACAGCTTGATATTTTACTGTGAACATTTGTGGAAGCTGGTATTAATAATAGACATATGCCTTTAGGTAAAACGTAGAAAATTACAAATGCAGATGTGTCATAATGATGCTCTAGATCTTTTCTAACAAGCCTGGCTTCACTGCTCTTTTTTTGCATACCTGCGTACACAACATTAAAGAAGGAAGGAGATTACCATGTTGTGTAAAATTGAAGATTCAAGGCATGATTATGTAGAAAAAGTATCATCAAAAGAAACAATTTTTGTTGTCTTATCCCCTTTCTTTCTTCTATCCCTCTGCTGAACAAAAAATGCTTTTTGTAGACGTCTGGTAGTAATCAAGAGAAAAGCTTTCTCCTGTAAGAATGGTGGTAGGAGCGGTTGAATTACTTGTCGTTATATCACGAGGTGTTTTTGTAATTTGTATAATATTTCTTAATAAGAGGTACACTAAGAAAAATATTCACAGTGTTATAATTACTTTCTATGCATGTACGATTGCAAATGGCAAAGGCATTCTTGTTAAAACATGTACGTGGGCGTGGCTGTATTATTTTGAGAAACTAGGAGCTCATTATCACCATAAAATCATAATCTCAAGTATTTGACAAACCGTATAATTCCGCTTAATGAATCTGCATTGCACCACCTAACCAGTATAATATACAATGTCGTGGTGGTATATTTTGCTTGCATTATGTCTTCCATCAACTGAAAGATAAGATTTCCAGAAAAATCAAAATGTATTTTGCCTGCCGTATATGTGTACCTTAGTATTGTGAGATTATGAGATCATTCGCAACGCAACGTTAATGATTTTTGGACAGTGATATGAGCAAAGTAAATTCGTGGTACACGTAACATTCAATAGAAACGCTACATTTTTATAACAAAAATCAGTGTGTATCGTGATTGTATTACTCATGTCAGTTGTATGTATCCGTTAGTGTAGTAAAACCCATACCAAAAAATATGTGATACTAGAAAACTCATTTGATCATTATGTCATACCCGTCGTTCGCGGTGTATAGAATATTCACCCTCCCGTTCTCAACT
This sequence comes from Lepidocyrtoides sp. E14, assembly GCA_027743805.1. Lineage (NCBI taxonomy): Eukaryota > Metazoa > Arthropoda > Collembola > Entomobryomorpha > Entomobryidae > Lepidocyrtoides > Lepidocyrtoides sp. E14. The sequence continues at coordinate 15,518 of JAHZMZ010003529.1, read as the reverse complement.
CCTTTTTACTGGTCTGTTCCTTCCTTTTCCGCTCCCGTGCTCAGAGTTAACCATAAAGTGTAATTCATTCAAATGTGGTCGGGTTTGCTTCGTTCATTGCAGTAATAAGTGCATGTCAGAATACTTTCTGTATTTCTGGAGTACGCGCTCGTCTTATATTTTCTCCCTCTATTTTTTGTCTTATTTTTCCTCACGAATAAAAATAATATGGTATCGTGATCATTATCCTTAATTTTAGCTCGTTATTTTTCCATCATTTTCCTGTTCCCTTCATTTTTATTGCTTTTACAGAACAGCGTATAAAATACATACATGTTTACGTGTTGTTATTGTCGTTGGTGAAGATAGTTGACACTTTTCAGAGAAATGGGAACGAATTGTCGAAAATAAGGTTGAACATCATTATCCTTTTATTTATGACTCATCGTCATTATCATTTATAGCCTGTAACATTTCCTATTATTACTCCCCGTGTTACTACTCCCCGCACCATCATCATCACGTCAGTACCAGTTTCAAAGTATTTCCGACTATGTGCACGTAGGTATTTACGGAGTGTGGTATGTATATTTTTTTCCTAAAGGAAGAAAAACTGCAATCAAAGAAAATGATTGTTTCCGAAATGGCCTAGAGCATGCGATGCAGGCATCATTGCCAGAAAAACATTATGCGCTTATTGATAAATACATAACTACATGAAATGTACATCCTATCATGCTTCTATATGCATACGTGTTGTTATGTATCGTTGAACCGAACATAAATATTATTTTTTTAGTGTACAGCCCGTGCCATCTTCCTTCCCTTGCTTTGTCGTCTAGTATATGAAAACGTGTGCTGCCCAAAGCGCTCAATCCGGGATCTCAGATTTAATTTCGCCTAACAAACAATGTCAACTTATTGTTAGTTAATCAAGGATCAAGCCAACCTGCACTCTCTGCCTACATGTTACAACCCACGTACTAAATTACTTTCCTGGAACAGAAAAAAAACAGCAAAACAAAAAAGTTTTCTATCTCGTTTTTGTGGAGTGTCGTATGGCTTTCCGGCAGCAGCACGACACGACATGAACATCAGCTAAAGAAAACTTAAGACAATACTGCGCTCATCCTGATTCCTAGATACTCACTTATAAACGCACAGAATATTCGTGTGTGCAAGGATAAAGCAAAGGATCTACAGAGAACGTATGCAGGAACCCATAATCCCCTACGTGCCTATTGAGTTTCACGTAAATTCATCCTGTCCATCCGTCCATCTTTTTTTTCCAAGACTTTCTCTTTTTTGAGTAATTTCCCTTGTCTCTTCTTGATTACGGTAGTTGCCAAACTATACTTTGCTTTTGTAGTTTCAGTGAACTCTTCATTCGTTGTTCGTGCGAAAACCTGGTTGACTTTTTACTTGACTTCGTTTATTTGTCAGAGTAAGTCTTCCTTGTACTTTTCTCTTCTTTTTTTTCGTGTCTCATGCTGGGTGCGTAAGTATAGTAGCGGTAAAAAAAAGAAGAAACAAACTAGAAAATTGGTATGGAACTTATGACTTTGCTTGCTTACTTTTACTTACTCTCACGTCCTCTGTCCCCAATGTCCTACTGTCCAGCAGAGTTCCTTTTTTTGGAAAATAATAAAGTATGCAGGTTTCATCCTGTTATTTTTGTGTGTTCGTTTGAGCCCTTCTTTTTTTTCTGTGAAGCACGACAAGTGAAAGCCAAAAAGTGAGTGAAAGCCTAGACGTACACATATCACAGTTTATGTACATACGTCAAAGTCAAAGTAGACAATTTCAGTCTGTTCCACAATAGTCAGTTTATGTACATTTTTGCAGTTTTCTATCTGCTTTTTGAGAAAGTCAACATCTGGAATTGGTAGAGTTGAACTAAAAGTTCTCCAATGCTGGAAGCAGTGGTGGTGTATTTTGTCTGTTCGTATTCACTGTAAGATATATGTAACTGGTTCCTTGAAATCATGTTACACCTTACACGAAAAAAACCTGCCGTCCTTGTTACTTTAAGATATCCCAACTAGAACTGCTCCGAGACACACGTTCCGTACCTTAACTATCCGCTGTAGCGTGTGATGTGTCGTGTCTCTTTAGAAAAATGGTTATTCAGATGAACAACAAAAATAAAAGAGAGAGAGAAAACTCAGCTAAATTTAAGAATGGTTTGCTTGTATGTATTTTAACTCAAAACCTAGTGATATGGAATAAATAGGTATATATGCATGTCTTGGTAGACTTTTTGTCTCGAACAACATGATAGACAAATCTCAAGTCAAGTCATGGAATTTTCTAATTCCGACAAGTACACACTACACACACACACACAAACTTGCTTATACGTCCATGTGTGTGCAGGCCGCAAGATAAGTTAAGATAAAAGAAAAACACGAAAAAATAAACCGAAACAAGATGGTGGTCTTGTTTTTATAACTTTGCCCTAACACAATATTCCATTAGAATTACATTCTGCTCCCGCCAACTCACTAAAAAAAAGAAACTGTAAAGAAGCGTTACACTTTTTATACCATATAAAGACAGCGTAACCGATTTTCAATAATGTTTTTTTGTGGTTAGATGCTCAATGTATGTACACCATACGTGTAGGATATGGCAAGGAAGAAAAGTCATTCCAAGGAACACGATGAGCCGGTAAGCACTAAGTACACAAAATATCATACATAGCACTACCACTACCACCATCAGCAGAAACATCACCATCATCATGAACTTCGTGGAAGTAAAAGTAGACAGATTTTTGATCCGAGAAAATCCTTGGGAAAAGGGCAGAGCTGTAACAACACAACAACAGACGGGGAAAATGACAAAAATTTACGTACTTCCCTGCCTGTTTTTTGAAGTAAATAGTTATTCCTTACAAGCTGCTACTTCTGCTTAAAGCAGAGAAGAGAATATAAGAGGCAAAAAAGCAAGAAGCTTGATGATCCATGACGGAAAAGAAAATTCCAGCTAGAACATCTACTGGAGAGAGAGAGAGAGAGAGAGATGTGTTATGATTGTACGAGATACATGCATACCCACATCAAGAAGCTGTGTGGCATTCTATCTACATACATCATGCAATGTTGTATAGCAAGTTATTATTTGAGTGTGGTCGACCAAAGACCGAAGCCAGAAAAAGAAACCATCCCTTTCTCATGTCCTTGTAGCTTTTTTGTGTTGTTGTTTTTGATATGAGTTATGATGATGTTATGCCTTTGTGTAGTGGTTACGTATGTTTCCTCAAAAAAAATTATGAATTTATGCATGAAGCAGCAGTACAAGTCGCACTTTTTGAGTAGCAAGCATTGCTCCCATATGACATGGAAAAAATCAACAATAGTTCCATCCAACACAGCTTGTGCACATCTAATCCTTTTCTACATGCTCACTGACTGACTGACTGATGAGATATTTTTTGAATGAAATGAATGAGTGACTGGATGGATGGATGAATCCGGATACATTATCTCCACGTAAAAGCAAAATCATAATAGGAAAAGTCAACTGAATAAAATCAGCAAAGAGGAGAAAGGTTGCGTTTCAATTTTCTCCAAGTATGGCCAGACTTACTGCATCTCTTGTGTATCTTATCATTGTGGTTGTCGGTTTGTTCGACCACATCCCAACAATACAAACAAGAGAGGACCTTCTTCAAATGAGATGGAGTACAGAAACAAAAAATTCTCGGAATGATGCAGGATGTCAAGATGAAAGTCAACTACACGCTGTATGCAAATTTATGGTTTTGTGATATTTACACTACTAGTTCAAAAAAATGTTTCGTTTTAGGTCGGTTTTCTTGAAGCAATTCCACTCGGAAATATTTACAAGCAATTCAGGTCATATTCTAATATTTATAATGGAAATCTCACAAAGTACGGATAAGAAACGACAAAGCCGTAACAAGGTTGTCACATTTCATAACAATGATACATAGATCGTTTAAAAAGTTTAACTTGTTTTTACTATTTCATTACATATTGTCAAAGCTGTATAGTATAGGTTTCATTATCATTATAAACATATTTTGTACGTGTCTTTTTATGTTTGTTTTTTTTACAAAAATAAAATTTGACATTTGACATGGCTGTACATTGCATAAAGCTGGAATAAAGTGGAATTAAATGAATGTCCTCCAGGAATAAAACACAATAATGTAAATGAAACATTATACCAAGCTCATAAAAAATGAACAAAAAAATAAAGTAAAATTCGCCCCTGATCTTTTTCGTTGTTTAGATATTTTCTGTTGTTTTGTTTGGTTTGGATTCATCCTCCCATTTATTTCTCCGACTAGTAAACTTCTAACCCCATCCTGCTGAACAATCCTGTTCCATCAAAACTTTTTTTTCCTACTTTTGCTCCTTTTCTCCCTTCTCATCCTCCTTTCCTGTCATTTTCATTAAGATATGATGACTACCTACACACCACTGTACACATCACATTTTACGAAGGAGCAACGTGACTACTTAAACCGAGATGACTTTTGAAGAAGTAGCAAGCCTGCTCTCCAGTGACATTACTTTTTTCATTGCTATTATACTTCACCAGAAACTCCGTCTCATCTCATCTCATCCTCTTGACTTTGCTTTCAGTGTAAGTAGAAAATGAACTCGGTTTTTGTCATAGACCCAACAACAGAATGACTTTCATTTTGTAAACTTTCCCTGAATTTTTTTCCCTTCTCTTTCTAATGAAACTTATGAAATGAACTGAAAAAAGTTTTTTTGAGAGTTACAAAACCAACATAAAACATCACGAAAAAGAGCATTTTTCTTCAGCTAAAAATACTCTTTTTCGTTTGTCTAAATGAATTAGAAAAATGTAAACCTTGAAAACAAGAAGAAGCACAGTTTTTGTTTGTGAATGCGTGCATATCAGAAATGATTTCTGCCTGCTGCATGCGCACATTTATTATTACCTCTAACGTACGAATAACGTGTGTTTTTAATAGACGGTACACAAAGTTTCAAAACAATGTTATAACCTAACTTCCGTCTTATACCTACCCATACCTACCGTAACTTGTATTATTACACTTTTGGGGAGTTAAATAAACTTTATTCAGTATCAGAGATCACAGTTAAAAGATAAAGAAATGGGTTTTACCACTTTTCCCGTCTTTCCTGTTCCGTTTCCATCTTACTTTGCCTTTGATACTGCTACTAAATGATAAAAAAAGATGATCGTCATTGCTATCATCACCGTTGTCGCCATTCTTTCTAATCAGCATCAACGTTTCAACCAAATGATACCTTCTCTCACTTTCCTACTTCCTCGGTAATTTTTTTTAAGATTCTAAGCTGCAATATTAGCTTTCTTATTGGAATGACTTTACCAAGAACAAGTTTTCCTTCCAGGCCAAGCCATGCCAGTTAGCCCGTTTTTGCCTTTTTACCACTCACTCTACACACAATCCAAACGGGCAATAATCCCCAACTAATAGCTTTACTAATGGCTATACATACTTTACGTGGGTTTGGGCAAAGCTAAAAATGGGAACAACTGGAGAATAGAAAAAAAAATTCTTTTTGACTTTTGGACTCGCATAGTTTCCTAGTCCCGCCTTCAACTAAGCCGGCTCGCTTTTCGATCGACTTGAATTAGCTAGAACAACTAAGGGAAAACAATGCTTAGAGGTGAAATGAGAAAGTGAAACACTTCTTATTTGAGTAGGGAAGAAGAGAGAAAGCTCTAGAGTCACAATTTTTTTTGTTGAGTGATGCTTTTGGTGTAGCAGCTTTGATGATGACGATGATGGAACATGACTTTCACATTTGTTGTTTTTCACCCTTCTTCTTATATGACTTTGTTCCATTTACCACACCACAACTATTCCCTTTTTTCTCCTTCTTCTCTGTGTGTTTATGTGAAAAGCGTTAGTACTTTTATCCAAGAAACAAGAATGGATTTTTTCACCATTATCATCTTGATCACATGGCTTATGGTTTTTTTCTAATGGTGATGTTGCCGGTGGTAGTGGTGGCAGCTGTTGTTGTTACTTTCTCAGAAAAAAAATGTTGCATGCTTTTTCACACTACTACGATTTTTCTTATTTCATATGTTTTATAATAGTCAAGTGAGCTTATTATATGCAACGGTAGATACTACCACCCAATCCTTTTAGCATGCTTGGTGTTTTTTCTATGCACTTTTCTACAATCTTATTATCATTGTATATATCATTGGAATGACGATGATCACTACCGCATTATGCCATCAACTATCACCTCATCTGGTGTTGTGTGCAGATTGTTGAAAAACACTTTACCAGGAGATATACTCCATATGGTTTATGAGTGGGGTGATATATCACAGAAAGCTACTGAATTGTCACCACTATCCACTGAAAATCATGATACGGTTATCTGCAACGCCATCGCATCACAATCATCATCAATAAGAAAATACTTTAGTTACAATGAAAAATACAAACTGCTTACTGACTTAGCTTCTCTATGACGCGGGCAGTATACATAAATAAGGAAAACACATATATGCGTACAGCATTATATTATAGGATTTTTAAGCTTAACATGGGTTTCAAATGCGTTACGTTATTCGAGAAATCTACGTTTTTGAGAAAATGTACATACCTCGTGGCAATTTTTGAGATTCCTTATTTGACATGTTGATGACGATGATCAAGCGCGTGAGAACATGACAGGCGTTGAGGAAAAATATAATGTGGATAAACCAGAGGTGGAAAGTGAATATTGCAATGGGTATACATGTTTAGGTATACGTAAAGTACCGAAAGTATACCAATATGCATTCAGATTCAGACAAGCAACCATGCATATTACTTTCTTGTCTTGTTCATTTTTTTCAAAGAAAAAAAGGAAAAACTGCAAAAGTAAAAAAGGTCACATTTGAATTGCTTTCTTTCAACTTTTGACAAGTAACACAAGTCAAGTCACGTTTTGTACTCTTTCTTTCATTTTGTATTGCTGGCATGAGGCATTGTTGGGACAGAAAACAGCAAAATGCAAAAAATACAAAGTAGAAAATGACAATGGCAAAAAAACGGTCGTTTGCTTTTCTGCAAACCCAGTCTACAAAATCGTGGAATGTAAGTAATGGTTGTGTTATTATGGCGTAGTTTTTGGTGGAATTTTTTAGGCATATTCAAAAGAATGCTACTGCAACTTGACACTGTGACATGTAGTGCTACAAGCAAAAGCGTATAACATAGTGGTATAGGGTAAAAATGTTACAAATGAGAACTAGTCAGTCGTAGCAAAAAAAAGAAGAAAAAGGCATTATAGTCTCAGTAAGTAGAAAGTAATCATTTGTGTAAAAGAAACAGAACGTTGTTTCAGAGCTCTTTCTGTTCAATGAAAGAGTTTTTAAAAAAAGGAGCAAACATTTTCTACAAAATTTTTACAAGTTGCAAAAATTGTGAGAGACAGTTTATGCAGCTGACAATGACACTTTCTTTAGAGCGTAAAATCCTTTGTTAATGTACTTTTTTTAAACTAAAATACATGTAGCAAATTTTGTAGTTATTTTTATTGTAGTAACACTTTTAACTGTAATTTAACTATTGCATAATAATATATGGAATAAATTTTACATTCCTCTAATGTCTAATGTTATTTCATGCTGATCATTTTTCATGAAGAAAACAATTTCTTGAAGCTAGCAAAGTTCAATGGGAACTAGCAAGTGAGAAATAAATGGATACCTATGAAAGTCGAAATAATAATATTATGCCTCAAGATCGAACGCATTGTTAGTTCTCAGTCAATAAAGTACCTCAAGCCAACATTCATTATATTTCAAAGATAAAATCAAGGTAAGTAAACAGGGAACGAGAACCTTTTTTTACTTTGCTTACGTACATATTAATACATCAACTGAAACAGAATTGTGCTATGTAGTATGCACGCCGAGTTGACAGGCAATGATGATGATGATCAACCTCATATTCCCTTGCAGCCATCAGCATCATCTCATATGCATGGTATTTTTTATGATAAACATATGTATGCCTCTGGCCGGAAGGGAAGGGAAAAAAATGAAAGCAGGAGCAATAAGGCATTCAGTTACTTGTAAAAAATGGAAAATACATTTGCACCGGAATTCATTGCGACGCATGCATAAAACAAGTTTTTGTGGAGGAGCATAATAATGTAATGTGTATCTGCAATATGCTTTCCATTCCACTATACATAATACCTTTGCCGTATTTTTTAAAAGAAAGTCGACCTCTGAGCTCCCGACCTCATGCTCCGTTCTCTTCATTTCCTTTTTTTATGTTGTCATCTACATACATAATAAAACGGGTACGTGTGCATGTTCAAAGGCACTGTAGTTCTCTTTCGCTTTGCTTTTTAAGTATTTTGTGCAGTTCTTTTTTTTCTTTTGGTTTAGTGCTTTGGCATGTCACCTCGAAAAAGACTTTCAAGCTACAACTTGGCTTGGCAATATTATTGTTATTATAGTGAAATAAGGAGAGAAAAGAGCTTGCATATAAATCGGTTCCTTTCTTGACGATGGAACAACTCATGGTAGTGGTGATGACAAAGAATACCAAGAAACTATACAACACGCTGCTGCTGCGAAATAGCATTTCTTTTATTACAGAGAAAGCAGTTGCTTATATTACTCAAGTATAACGACTTCAGTTGGCAATATATTTTAAATAGTAAAGAGGAGTGTGTCTATAAACAAGTGTAGATATCGTATATGTTTGTACGTATTGGCTGAAGACAGTGTGCAAAATGCAGTTATAACTAAAATATATATTATCCTCCGTGTATATTATCATGTGTCCCTGTCGCTGAGGCTGATGGTTGTAATGCAGAGTAAATTTTTAAAAGGTGGATGTTTAACTGCCAACGAGACATATTAGTCGGGTGATGCAGATATCTGGACTATTCTTACTCTGATACTATACAGATTCTACTGGCTTTGCCTCTTCAGATGCTTCTGTTCACTTCTCTGCCTCCCATGTTATGTGTGCCTCTTCAGGTTATAAGAAAGAAAGCATAATAATAATAATAAGAGAGAGAGAGAGAGTTAGTAGTTTTTGTGTGTGTGTGTGTGTGAAAGCAAGAGAGAGAGAGAGAGAGAAAAAAAAAAAGAAAGAGAACAGGAGGACAGGGAACAAATTGAGTTGAGGACGAGCAAGAGAGCAGAATGAATAATTGATGCGGCTTGGTTGCTTCTTTCCCCTTATATATATGTAAAAAGTGAGTGCTCTTACACAGCTTCGTTTCTTATTCTCTTTCCATATATTTTACAAGAATGATAATGTTGTAGAATATATTTATATTTTATAAATAGTAGTACGTATGTTATATATTACATCAGACTAGAGAGTTATAGATTGTTGCATATATTTATAATCATGTGTATACAATAGTTTTTGCGACACTTTTTTTATGTGAAACTGTGTCTTCTTATATTCTCCAAGACTTGAAATAACTATATATATAATCTATGCCAGATATATGTACTTCCTACGTACCCAAGTTTCATTTTGCTATTGAGTGCTATAATATATATTATGTTTGTATATCCTAAGGACCCAACCAAACTCTCATGGCCTATCTCACTGTCACACCAAACTACTATCACCATATCACTTTGTCGTCAATTTCACTCGTGAAGCTATCAGCACCACACAACTTTCTGTTTTTCTCCATCGCATCGTCTTGTTCTTCCGCCTGCTGTCTTTTGATGTACCAAGAGAATCGCTTTCAGTCAGTCAGAAGAAGTGAAAGAGAATAGGAAATAGGAGGTGTATGAATGAAAAGTGACTTGAAAATGAGTTTCAGTTGTGCAAGTAGGATATTTGCAGATGAGAGAAGGAGATAGATACGTCTAGGTATATTAACAGAGTAAATATGTACACACCAAATAATACAATGAGAGGGATAGCTTTTTTTGAGGTGACATTTTCAATTTCTTGCGATGTGCTTATTTTTACGGGAACAATGACAATCCACAATATATTTTATGTGATACTTGTACAAAAAAAGTTGTAGTGCAGCACTAGCGATTTCCAATGCATGGTTAAAAGGCGTAAATATCAACTTTAAAATTATAAAAGGTATCAGATGCATATACCAGGTCTCAAAATTTGTACTGTGTAAAGTTTTTTTTCCAAAAGCACTTTCAATAAATTTTTAAATAAACTCAATAGACGGTAAAATGAGTTGGGCACGATTCAGTATGATAAAATGTACGATTTGTCGCATGTATGTGCAAATTTTAGGCTGGGGCTTTACATTCAAGTAAGAAATATGAATTTAAAAATAAATTTTAAAAATACATTCAGTCTGCCATAATATACACATATAGGTATTTACTTTTCCTGATAAGGTGTATATTTATGCGGTGTATGTGCAGCATAATATAATATGTACATTAACCCTCCAGTTGACACAAATTTTCAAAGAAAATTGAATTTCAGCTTGGAACATTAACTTGTTTATATTGATAGGAATTTTCTGTCTTTAAGGTTTTCAGCTATTCTTTTTGAATTGTTGAACTTTATTCGTACTGACTATTATTAAGCATATTTGCTTCGCCTCTGGTCAAAATGTGTAATACTGCATAGTATCGTATCGCAGCAAAGAAAAGTATTGTTCATTGTGAAAAGGCAATTTCCCTTGCAAGCTATCGTGTTCACTTGCCATTTTTTCTCGACTTTTTCCATGATTGTCATTTGGTTATTGCCTACATCACCGCAGCATTGCTGATGTTCTTTTTTTTTCTTGAAAATTTACGTTGGTACTTTTTTGTTAGGTTTGGTGTACCTCTCTCTTTCTCTCTCTCTCTACCCTTACATTTCCAAACTGAAAATACTACATCTTTTTTTTGTCCCTCTTTGTATTTTTTTCACTTAGTGATGTAAAAAACAGGATCTGTTATTATGATGGAAAAATGCTGGTCCAACCAAGCGGCATACATTCAACATTGCATATTTACAGCAAGCCTGAAGCAATTTTTTACTTTAGTTATTTTCTTCGCTCAAAAAGACGGAATAATGGAACCTGCTGGAATACATTTCCTTAGTTCTCGTCAAGATGAAAGTTGAAGACACTTTACATTACTTTTTTTTCTTTTTCTTGTTATTTCCCTCCTCTTTTTTCTACTTCTTTTTCAACTAACCATATTATACTACTTTTTATGGCCGTTTTTGAAGTGTCCTTTGCCACAAGCCTATTTCCTTTCTTTCATCTCATCGCGTTCCGTCTTTATGTCATGAACCCTCTTGTTCAAAATGGTCATGCCATGCTATTGTCGTCGTTGTCGTGCTTGCTGGATGGCCATTTATGTTCTGTACATAGCTGTCGTAAGGAGTAGTCGCTGGAGCATCCATAAGTATGACAATAGTACTGCATGAAGATGATGATGCTGCTGCGACTCCCTTTTACAAGCTTTTATGTTAGCATGCTTACATTTTTTTCAGTGCTGTCGAATCTTCAAGAGTGCTGGACTATATGGCTGTCGACACTCATAAAATGTTCATTTTCAGGAGAAAAAACTGCTAAAAATCTCTATATTTTTTCTCATAAAATGAACCAACAGAAAGACTATTTTTGCACATTTTCTCTTCTACTTCTTTCTTTCTTTCTTTCGTTACTTATCTTATTTCCGTTTGCCCTCCCCGGCTCTACCGTTTTCTTCTTATTCTGGAATAATAACAAGTACAGCAGTTGTATACACCAAACCACCGTCCGCCCGTCACCACCGCACAAAACATTTTCGAATTGTGCAATTGTCCGGTTTAACTGCTAATGTTGTACTACTATACTGCTTTTGCATGGTTCATGTGCATTCATGGAATATAGAACAGGATGAAAACGAATAAAACTGGAAATGGAAGCTAAACTTGGAAGAAGAAAGTTGTGGACGTAATAAATGATCCCACTTATATACCCAAGTCATACATGCATACATGCTTATATTTGAAAGTCTACATGTACAAAACTCTTAAAATGCTAGTAGCGTATATATAACAGTATATACGCAACCTATAAAGCGCTCTTTGGTTCTTATATTATCCATTGCAGTATTTTATATCCAGCACCGACACACTGTCTTTTCAAGCCCATTTCATCAATATTCCAGTCTAGTACAGTTTTATAATGCAGTCGTGAAAGAAATAAAAAAGTGACAATTGACAGCTTCCCCTTCTGAATAATTCGTTCAAATGATACAGAATACGTGCGGGAATGTGGCTAGCTGTGTGTCGGGGTCGTTGAAAATTGAACTTTGAATATCTAATATTTTTATTCCTCTGACTTTCTGTAATTGTATGCATTATAAAAGGGAAAATGGAGCATCATGCTGTAATATGATACAATAAAAGAAAAGTTGAAGTCTCGACCAGGACATTCTTTATGTCCCATGGCATGCAATGGAAAGAAGTAAAATATGGATATCATGCTTTATCATTAGCTTTGCTTGGCCGGTAGTGGGGAAAAAATGACAGCTCTCATATTCAAAGAAAGAGTGTTTGGCTGTATGGAAAAAGGTTGGTTGGTAATATGAGTGTTGGAAATACACAAATGATTTATTCTTTTGGGGTTCCTTTCAGTATCAATTTTTTATTGAAAGCATATGCCAGAATGTTTGGAACAGCGTTTTCAATCCTGTTAATTGGCAGTATACTTCAAAGCACATTTCATTTTTGTCAAAATTCAAGTTTACATGCATACATTTCATATAATAGACAAATAGACTTAAAAATAATTTAAAGGCAGTTGTGATAAGTATATTACTGTCCTCCTTAACACAGAGAATTGAAAATGCTTATACTCTATCTCGCATTTGTCCACGTAAATTTCTTTCTTCATCATCCCTTATTCATCCCCCTAAACGAAGCGTCACACTGAAAATATGCGTATTCCCACCGGAGGGCAGTATTTAACAAACAGAAGAAACCGTGTAAATAGCAGACCTTCACTTTTTGTGTTGACAGACAATAGGTTGCATTCTACACTAACTAACTAGTTGGAAGAAAGGAATGTCAAGAGAGAGGGAGTGAGTCAATAGTTATCATTACCGTCATGTACTATTCACATAAATAAGATAATTTAAGCCAACTCTAAGAGTACAAGAAGAGTAAGTAGAAGGCTATATATGTAGGTATACATGTTGAGTGAATACATACATGCTTAAATTAAATATTGGCCTGTACTCGTTCATGAAGACCTTCAATGGAAATGAATTGAATGACTACTGTCTCAGTGAGTGAATGAATAGATGAGTTTTATGATGAGCCTCAATGAGCGAAATCAAGTGCAAGTAAAGTACATAAAAGAGAAGAAGTAAGTAGACACAGAGTGTATTAATAAGTGAGCATGTATTAAAGTCAAAAGGGATTTGTAGTCTGTCTAAAAAATCCATCTCCCCTCTCCTGGCTCATTCTTTTGCCTAAAACTAATAGGCTTGGCTTCTCCTTCTTCTTTTTCCGCTCGTTCATCTCATTCTCTTCTGTTTGACGCTTTGCACACTGCACTCCTACTGCTGCTACTAATACCATACAGCGACTACTAACTGCACTGCACTGCTGCTAGAAAAAAAAAATTCTTTTTATCTTTTCCTCACTACTTTTTGTTGATGATGATAATGATGATGAAGCTTTGATGATGATCATCAACATCCGTGTGCCATGTAGTATCATCATCATGGTTGCATATCCATGCATAGCAAAAAAGGGAGGCAATGGTCCATGCAGTTTCTCTTTCACTTTATTCCTTCATCCACCACCACCTTCCACTGCTGTCGATGTGAAAGTAAAAAAAAAGAACTTTACGTACTCATGCATGCATGCATGTACTCTTATTATGAAAGTGGAATCCATTTATTTATACTACAATGTGGCAATGGAATATACTACAGTAGTAAAAGCTGACACGAGTTCTTGAAAAATGAACAGGAAGAAGCAAGCGAAATAAATATATCTATAGATATAGAATGGACAAGGGGGAAAGAAGAAAAAGAGCGAAGAGGAATCTCTTCTTGAGCTCCTTTTTCTCTGAGCAGATCAGAGAGGCGACAATGAAAGTGAAACTAGATTTGGCTAATTAGCATCGAGTCAGGAGAATAGGGAAAAGTGACTGAGGCTATATAAGCACGGCATAGAATAAAAAGCCCTCTGGATCTCCTCTCTTTTAAGCTTGAGCTTTTCTCTCCGTGAAAAAAAAACTCACACAAGCGAACCGGAACTGGAAAACAGTAAGGAAGTGGTGTACATGCATGCACGATGGGCATTCAAGACAGACAGAGAAAAAGAGAGGGAGGAATACGTGACTCAATAAAAGGATAAAGAGAGGGAATGTGAGGGGGAGTGGGGAAAAAAACTTGAGTTGAGTGAGTAGTAGTAGTAATATCAGCTAACGAATTACTATACACTGCACTATTTCTTCTATTGCATGCAGATGATGATGATGAGATGATACAATAGTAGCACATTATTAATACTATCTACTGTGTCGTTGTGAAAAGGCAAAAAGCTAAATTTAGCTAGTTCTCGTTTAAAAGAGATTTTGCTAAGCTATTAGGAAAAAAGCAAGCAATACTCTGGGGACTAGGGTATAGATATTATTCCTGTTTGACGGGGAAATGCATTTCATTATAGAAGTTCTTTCTCTTTTTGTAGTTGCCGTCTCCCGAATCTGCCCCTTGATGGAATGGATGAGTGACGAATGAATAGTGGAATAATGGAAAATCATATAGGAAATAGAGCTTACACCGGATACCAACGAGGACTTTGGGTAGGAATACAAATGTACTCTGGGCTCATCTGACAAAATAATGGGAGTAATACAACCTGTGTCTTTTTTCATTATTATTATTACTATATGATGCTTTTTATATCCCAGGAAAACGATACACATATGAAAAGCGAGCGTTTAGCTCAAATCGAGCATGTGCATAATTGGTATGCAAATGGTAAAAGCACGCTATTATCATCATTTATCACCATGAGTTTTAGACGAAATGTCTAATACTGTCAATTAGAGTTCAAACAGGTGACATTTGATAATGTCGTCGTACTACTTTGGACAAAATAATTTGAAACACTTTTTTTCAAAGTGACATCATTGGCATCATTTACAAAAAAATGTTTGAATTGTACTTAAACCCAGCACACATATTGCAGTACACGTTTAATCTACCTATGAGCACAATGAAAACGGCGTAGTCTTCTACTGCTTGCCATTAAAACTTTTTATTGAAACTTAAGCTACTTTTCCATATTCTTAAATTTCCCTTCAAAGTATCTGAGCAGTATTAAATACAGTTTTATTTTAAATTACGAATTTCATAATGCGAAAACGGTTGCACGATAATAGGAAATACGAAGTTATTAAAATTACCATTAGTTTGTACCATCAATTAAAATTTCAAATTAGAATGTTATTATTATTATGCAGCATACATTCACAATGTTTCTGTATTTCTACTTGCAAGTAAAGAATGAGCTAGCTGCTAGCGCGAGCGAGCAAGTGAACGAAGCAACAGCAAGCAACAAACTAACCACCGCTGGCCTT
>JAHZMZ010003528.1:0-20385 GCA_027743805.1 Lepidocyrtoides sp. E14 | reverse complement strand
CGTAGAATTTGGATTAATGTGTGAACTATAATTGATACTTTTATATCAATGAACATAAGAATTATTGTACAAATATGACGATAAACGCTCTATTGGATATAAACGTGGTAAATGAAGAACCATAACCACTTTTCCCTTTATAAACCTTCTGCATTATTTGCTGTATAGTAAAATAAATTAATTATTAATGCCTTAACTTTTAATATCGCTGCTTTATCAATATCAAACTGTAGAAAACCTGGCAAATTGCATGAAATGAAGCAATTATCAACAATAAAAGTTTTGCTGTGGTGCATCTGTATAGAATCTTTCATTTGAATAGATTAAATTTTTAGGAACTGAGCCAGAAAGAGTGTTACAAAGATAAAAGCATGCTAAATTAGAAAACACCTGGCTGAGCATAAAACACAAATGCATACATTATTCACTGACGATGAGTGAGCTAACGTAACTTGTTTTCAGAGACGTACATTATAAAATTATCTATGAAACTTTTAGTGATGGATGACCATGTTTTTTTTTATGGGATGATTATGAGGCTGTAAAATTGCTGAAAAATTGTGGAATTGCACTTTTGCTCATTTAGATTAGAATTAATACAATAACACTAAGAAGAAAAGAACAAAAATGTGTAAATACAGCACAGCCAACTCATATATCAGTCAGTTGTGCCATTCTACCTTTTTTTAACTTTTTAAAGCTATATTTTCTTCTAATGAAATTTTGAAACACTTTCCTTTTCAGACAAAAACAATGTAGGATGACGTCGCGTTCAATGAGAGAAATACGACCTTTCGGTACGCTATGATGAAAAAGATTTTTTTTCGCTGAAGCTGGTATGTTCTAATATAAATTAAGGCGAAGCGGTAGATATAAAGTTTCGAAAAACGTGATAGAGTCAATTCGACACATCAAAGACTTATTTAATCTTACTTATTGCATTAATATAGAAGAGTGTCTTGCATGTACATTTTTGTAGACATCATTAATAGGAAAGAAGGGACGATGATGCTAAAGACAATATTAGAGAGGGGGTACTCATGTAATTTAGTAATCACGAATAATATTATGTGCTTTTTATATTACATTGGAATCTTTAATTGAGTTGAGATTACTACATGACTTAACCGAAATATTGGATTTTTGTTTGTTCCTCACTTTTTTCCCTATTCGATGACATATTAAATTGGATGTATTAAAGGTGAAATCATGTTGTACCTAACAATTGACCTTATTTAATTTTTTTTTAAACTTTCTTCGTGCTGATTTGACTTACAACAGGTTTGTTAACGATGATTGTGTTAATAAAATATTTTTGAGTGTAATAAGTAAAGACGTTTTTAAAACCAACATTTTTGAGAAAATACCATTTGCTGGTTTCCGAATGTGATTCGTTTCATTGCAAGAAATTCTTACACGATGCAATAAACAAAGTATGTAGTGGTTGGTACCACTAACTTACGATTAGTGGTCATCCCTCCCTTCATTTAATCATTTAAATGGCCTCTCCCAAAGAATGGTAAACAAACATACAATAGTAAAAATTCAATGTAAATAAAAGCATCAAGATTTGCTAACCTTTTTTTTCTGAAATTCACTTCAAACTAAAGTAGTACCCATATAGCAATGATGCACTTCATGTCACGAACTAATCATTTCAAACCAAAAATTATCGCTGTTGCAACTGCGTCTTTTCCCTCCTCAGCTTTTAACTATGTATAGTCACGAGTATGAAAAAAGGTTGCAAGCGTACTCCTTAAAATGGGAAAGCAAATTGCCAACATTTTTTGCAAGTTACGAGACAACGTGCATCACATCCATTTGAGCTGACAACATGGCCACCATTTTCAGGGAAAAGGAAAAAGAAATGAAAAATTAAATAAGACAACTTGAAGCCAGTTAAATATGATGGCAGGTAAAGTCTCAACGAGAGCTTTTTTAAGATGTTTCAGCCAGGAACACACTTTCATTATTATACTTTCATAGTTATCAATGAGTACTGACGATTTGTGTACCTTTTTGGGACTTTAATTTCGAATTGTGCCAAGTCAAAGGTATGTTAGGTATAAACCAACCACTAAACTTTGTTTACTTCGATTTCTAACTACAATGAAACAAAAAAAAATATACTTTATTTTAAAGGCACAAGACAGAAACTCTATCTGCCTTTCAATGGCAAAAGTTCACCATTCTAGCTACAAAGTCTTTTGTTTCTTTCATGAATATATAAAAAAACAAGCAAGCTGTCAAGTGGAGTGTACTTTTGCTAAACTCAGTGCGTTAAAGAGCTCTCAATTTACTGCCCGTCAAACTGGTTTCAATTTAGACTCCTTTTAAACTTCCACTTGCAGTTCAATCTGAGGGAAACCACGTCCCATAAGACAAAAAAGTAGAGTACTGTGGTACGTGGTCAGAAATACCATATTTTTACCAAAATTATGAAGTCTATATTTTATTACATTTTCTACAATTTTCTCTTTGCAGCCAAATATTTCATTTTTCAAAAATCAATTTTTATCAAGCTTTTGTTGATTGTCTGGTAATTCCACAATTACCTAAATTCAAAAAGTGTAGGTTTCTTTCAAAGCAAGGTTGAGATTTAAATTACTCATGCAGCGTCTGTGTATAGTACTCTGCTTGATACAAATAATTATTTTAATGCTCAACCTTGGCAATGCACCACAATTCGTAGGCCGCTTTATTGTGCATTGCTAATTCAAAGAGCATTCAGCAACAAACTATTTTGTGCACAGGAAAGAATGAATATATAGGTATGTACTTAATAAGGTACAGTGGTAAGTACTTACACCAACTGACTGACTGAATAAATGTACCTATTTTTAGTATTTGGGACATTGTTATCTTGCTTGAGTTTGATCATAGAACAAAAAGATTAAGTGAAGGGCAATCTTTTTTTTATGATGACCATCTTCTGGTATTCAATGAGGAAATTAAGTGGCCTTGATGGTATAGAATATAGTAGGGGTAAAAGCCATCAGTATTGTAACCAAAAGAGAGATTTGTACTGTAAGCGTGTGGGCATGGCTGGCGTCTGGTAGTTTGTGTTACCACTTCATTTGCTTAGACATTTGAGCGTACTTCACTGATGATAGACTATTGTTCATTTGTTCGAAGCCTTTTTTTATATACTCGCTAATAGGAAGGACATTCGTTTTTTACTATGACGCGAGATCAATCGGTTTTGGTTCAACCAGTAATGATAAATGCGCTCTAATAACAACATTTGTATTAAATGTCATCATATCAATTTGCTGAAATGCGTTTATTTCAATCCTGTTTGTACTGCTTCTTGAACGTCAAGATATGTAATCAACGACAGTTTTACACTTATTTATCGATGCATCTTAACCAGGAAGGAAGATTGAAGAATTGTTGATGAAGAAAAGTATCCTTTTGAAAGAGATCGTTTTAAGCAGCATCATCATCATGTATAGTCATCATCAGACAGATCCCAACAAGCCAGACAGATAATGCAACATGTAATCATTACCGTATCATATCACGTACGAACTTTGTACAATCAAATCGAAATTCTTTAATTAGTATGGCATGAAGCATGTTGTATGTATGCAGGAAAGACAATCCTTTTCTAATCAAAAATGTTATTTCCTCAAGGGGGAAGGACTCGTCAAATGAAACGGTTGAATAATGTGGAAGTGTTGGATGCAACAGAACATCGTGATGAGCAATCACGACGCAACGCAGTGGCCAAATATGTCCGCGTCTTCATTCAACAAAGTAAATTGGCTAACATAAATTCGCAATTTTATGAATATTGACATTTGTTTAATACTTCCATTACAGTAATTTAGAATGGCTACTTCCAATGAGTCGATAACCTGCGTATCTGTCAATCAAAATCAAACTCAGTATTTTTTGCTCCTAATGCAGTACATTTTGTTGTGGTAAGTGCATCTTTGAAGCTACTTCACTGAAGTATGCGGTCATCGGTCTAGGCGTAAGGTTAATCTTATTTAAGATTAATATTTTATGAAAACGTTTTTATAGTGGATTTATAACTTGTATGTTGACTTGTTAAGTTTACAGCTCGCAGTCTCTTGGAAATGACAAAGCAGCAATTGAAAAAAATAGTTTTGTCGGGAAGGTCAGCGGCTTCAAAATAAATAGATGTGAGCAGTGCCGACTGCAAGTTAGTGTAACTTACACATTCTAAGAAGAGAAATACCTAAAAAAATTAACTCTTTCAAAGTGGCAACTTCATGCTAAATTGTAAAGGTGTTAATTGTTGACAAACACCATTAGCTGAAAAATGCTGTGCAAACAACTACGGAAAGCAGCTTAGGGCGTGCGTAGTAAGAATACTTGATTACATTTTGTAGAACTGCAAGCCAAAAGACTCTTACTCATAACGTAGCCAAATTTAGTAAGTCTCCAATATTTTAGTTGTGGATTAAGAAACGTTTAAGCAGTCACTGTCCTGTTATTTTTCATCTTGATACAAAAAAAAATCGCCTGAAAAAATATTTTGGAACTTACGTAGGATTTCCCTTGATAAATGATTCGTTTCCATTGTTTGGTGTGAGATCCAACAAGGTTCTTTCTTGACTGTCCATAAGTTCCAACCGATATCCTCCCTGTACACAGCATAAAAATGCATTAAATATCCAAAATACTTGCATAATTTCCTTACAGAAATGCACCTGTATTTTATTTCAATAAACATCTTGTTTTGGCGCAATGCTTAACAATTTAGTGATTAATATCAGGTTTGCATGTATGTATCTCCGCTCTGCACATACAACAAATTACATAAGATGTATTTAATAGATAGATGTAGGAATTATGTAATTCTTGCAGTGTTTTACACTGATTAATTGGATGGCAGGGTTAGTGTAAGCTTGGTGGTGGTGGCGGTGCTCACTTTATGCCTCAGATACTTTACAGTCACGCATGTAACGCTACGGCACTTTGCAAAAGAAAATGTTGCATTTGTGCATTCTGCCTGCACATTTCACATTATCAGAAAAACTTATGTACCTTCATAAAACATAATCACTTACAAGTGCCCAATGCTTATGTACCATGCATACAAATACTCATTGTATAAATCTGTTACGATTTCCTATGAAAATGGTGTCTTAACATTATTGAATTCATCACTTTATCATCAGAGATTACGCAGAGTGTAATTTATAGAGTACATCCATCACAACTCTTCTTAATATTATTACCTTGAATGAAATTTTTTACGTATGCATAAAAAAATCATTCAAAGTTCACACATTAAAATTCAATCGAAATTTTTAAACAGCTACAAGTTCATAAATATGAAGCCTAGCTAGGCAGTGTGAAAAGAAAGCGTTGTGTTATATCTGTGCGACACGTTCATACACATTTTAATATTTTCACCCGGACGTGGCCACCAGACTTTGCTTGCTTACATTTCGTTTCATCATCGTCATTATAAAATCATCTCATCTCTATTAGTATTCCGCTTGCATGATCAAGTCATGTCACTATTGTATATTACTTTGTAGCTGTGTGGCATTAGTTCATTGAAATTTTATAAATTTTAACAGGACCCAAGAGGACCTATACAGTAGCAGTATAGAGAGGTACCTACTTCTACAACAACTACTACATATTATTGTCTTATGGTCACTGCACTGGTCAAGCAGTTCGGCCCCTGCGTACGAATTATACCTGCTCAATTCTTCATTGTATTCACTCACTCCATTTGTAATGGAGATGTTTGAGGATTACATAGAAATCTTGATTTTTTTACAAGTCAAGCAGGTAGTATAAGGATTTTTATTAAAGAAAGCCTAGTGTGGTAATTTAGCACCCAGTAATATCACTACTGATGATAATCATCACCATCATCATAAAATTCATAAAGCAATACATGACGCAGACGTCTTTTCACATCTTTTCAATAGGAAATGTAGGAATGTGAAACTAAAGAAGAAGCAACAGCTAAGATAAAGCCACCTTTCTTTGAACTGAAAACAAAACCCATATGCATGGCCAGGTAGGTAACAAAATATAGGTACCGTGTCTAAGATATTTCGCTATCTGGTAACAATAATGATCGTTATGCTTTGTACGGTACTCATATTCCTTTTTAAGTCACCGCATGTATCCACCGGTCAAAAACCTTTTTCGTGCTACGTACGTGGCTTCAGTTACACTGATGCTCAAAATTGTACGCTCAATTTCAATTTTTCTGTCAGCACAACGTGAAATGCACGTACTTACGACCGAATTGTCAAAATGCATATTATATTTACTTGACTGTTCTACTATTATTATTACGCGTGTATTTTTTGCGATTCTCAAAATTATTTATTTATAACAACACGACAAAACTGATCTCGTGAAAATCGTCATCCCGTGATGACCCCCTCTTTGCGCATTTGTAGTAGTACTAGTAGTAATGTAAAATTAGTAATGTCAGTGTATCGATATCGATGATGTCGACTGTTCATTGGTTGTACAAACCTTTAACTAGAGATATGCTAAATTTTACAACTGCATGCATTGCATGCTCCCTGGTGAGCAGGCATTTACTCGATTATAATAATGGGACGACAGTAAAATTGATTTTTAAATGCCAGACAAACAGTAGTAAGAGTAGTGAAACTTCAATTATCGCACATTTAGAATTGTGTTTTATGAGCCCTCAATAATCTGGTGGTGACTTCTGCAGTTGTTCGTAAAAATTCATTCGGTTTAAAATTGTTCTACTTGCCTGGAAGTGATTTATTTTCCCTCACTTATTACAACCTCATTTTAAATGTGGATTCAATCTTACGACTCCATTTTTATGGCAAAAATTTTCCGGCAGCATCACTCTCCCCTTAGTTTGCCAATTCGATTCATTGAGACTGATGGTAAGGTGATGATTCACCGTTCGTTGTTTGTTGCTAATTCCAATTTTTTTTAGGTGGTCTAACACTTTATATTATACCTACGTATGTATACATACATAGGAAAAAAGTAGTTCTACCTGCAGTGCCACCCGAAATGGTTTGCATTTTTTGTTAGCGAGTTTCAGTGACAAAGAACTAGTCCATATAGCTGATTCCATCCACCTACCGTAAAAAATCTAAGATCTTACCACTATCCCTGAGTGTGAATACCTACACCATGTACCGTAAATCATAGTAAACCGTAAATTGGCAATTTACACAACCAGATTGGGATGTAAAGTAAAGCATGTAATAATAGCCAAGTTAAGCATCTTGCCTTTTTAACACGCAGACGCTTCAAACTCATTCATTTTTGCAATAATACACTGTTGTTGGCCGCAATTTCATTTTTTTGTGCATCAGTTTAACCGCGTCAGCGTCATTATATCGGATCAATTTTTTTGCAAGCCTAAGCAAGTGCATAGAGAAATGGTCGAAGGCTGTGCAGTGGTAATAATAAGCCTTCGTTTGCATCTATGTATCTGCAAGAAGAGATCATGCTTTATTTTTCGCCTTGGTAGTCGGTCGGTAGCCTCCTTAAATGATTGTCAGTTGGAAGACTGACTGAGAAGAACTCATCAAAGATTCACGTACACAACTTGATATACATCAACCATCACAATAATGCCGAAGGCTAAAAATACTCAAAGTGCAGTACTCTCATGCTTCAATCTTGGTATATTATCTTTCAATATTTTCATACCGACTTGACGACAATAAAGGCTGATTTTCGTCTACATTTTCGAGATGCAAAAATACATTTTTACTTTGCTCATTTTCACATGCTTGATTAAGCATTTCTCTATTGTCTGCAAACTGCAAACACTGTTTTCCAAGATCTCATCAAATGAGCTCAACATATTGACAGAAGCATCTCTGTACTGAATTTTGCAAGCGTATTTACTATGTACAGAAAACCGACCAATGCAAAAATTACATTGCTTTGAATATCCAATTTCCATGAATTCAAGTAAATTGTGCGTATATAAAAGATCAAAATATCTGCCAAATAATGGGTTAACACTTTATGATTGTCAATATAATATAGGTAACTGAGGATTTAAAAAAATTGTTTTACTTACTCTATGAGGATACGACAAATGCCATGTTACGTTCAGGGTGGAGCCGGAGACCAAGCTGGTCTTAATGGTACCTGTGAAATAAAATTAGATTATGTTCAATGACTTGTCAATTGCTTTTATTATTACAATATATTCAATTACTACAAACTCCATTCAAGTACTGTAAGTTAATAATGCCAAAAGTAAGCATCATACACCACTTCAGTCTGACCACAAAATTATTCGTATTCTTTTGTGAGGTTTTCAAAATGGCTCAGCCTCAAAAAGTAGGGCAAGAGTAACTTAATCATAAATGACAACGAAAGTGACAAAAGTTACAATAAATCAACGTAAGTACGTAAATGTATCATGTACCGCAGCGCAACAGTAACAGTTTTTTCACTTTTTATTAACACGTGTACCTATGTAGATACATCATTTCTGCATTAAAAAGTAATACTTTGAAACAAATTTGTGGTATTGTCAATTTTGTCTATGGATAGAAAAGAAGAGAATTCTCATGAGTTACACTACAAAAGCTAAAGAATGTGTTTTTTATGTTCAATTTCACATGAATTGGAGCATTCTTTTTTCGTCATTATACTTCAGTCTCTCCCCACATCACATACATTTAAGCATAGGCTCATGTCCAGGGGAAAGTTATTTTCTACAAGAATTTGCATGTTGAACAAATATTACTTGGATTTCTTTTCAATGCGTTTGAGCTGCTATGCTGTTCTGGCATAGAATACTTTTTGTGACAGCCAGCCAGCCAGCTAGAGAGTTTATGGATCGGGGAAAGTAGCTCTATTGTATTAAGTGCAAAAGAAGAAGTGGTCTACTTATTTCATTATTTTCTTCCTCGTTCAAAAGAAATGAGTGAAAGGGGCAATTTTTATCGCATTTTTTCCCTATATCTCGTATGTGCTGGTGGTATTAAAACAAGCTGTTATCATAAGTCACATAATAGGTATGCTTTTATGTACGTAATTTGTCACATGTCAAATTTCCTTTGTCAAAAAGTAGGCAGTAAGCACAAAAGCACTCAAATTGTAGTGTGATGTGTTATGACAGCTTGCATACAACTAGATGATTCCTTAGTCCTACATTCTCTGACTTATTTATGAACAGATGAATGGTTGATGGAGGTCATTAGGTGGAAACCTTGGTATTTCGCACACACACACACACACACACACATGAAGTATAGTATATTAATAAATAAAGTTTGGCTAAATTTTTATTAGTGTCATCCTCAGCTAAAATTTAGGAATATACAATCACATTTCTGTCGCAATTTCCTGATTATAGTTTGCTGCGTGCAGATAGTTTCTGATTTCCAGTAATAATATGGATTTGCAGTTATGCGTGATGTTGTTCTACATGCTTAAATTTTTTTAACGGATGTTTTGACACAGACACAAGTCAGTTGTGTTTACATGAAATCACAAATTATGATATGTACAACAAGTCTATCGAGTGTTCCATCAAGTGCATGGTAATGTAACGTTATCGGACAAAGCTCTCCGTTTATGTATCTCACACTGTTGACCTATATAATGCCCGGAACACTTTCATTGCCCTCACACCGTGTTTGAACACTTTTTTTCGGGCATTATGGCCTTATTTCTAAAATTGATGCCAGTGGCCTGGTTATTAAAAAGAATTGGGCGTACAATGTATTATATGGTACAGCATATTGGGGTAGCAGGACAAACCTATAATCAACAGCAATGTGACAAAATTTTCAGCTTCGATTTTTCAATAAAGATAGGGTATTTCATAAAAATAAAGCATGGAAAAGATATAATTAATTTGTAAATAAGGTACTAATTAGAAGCAAGTGCTAAAAAGTCATTTTTATTACTCCTTCCGTCCTTCCTGTGTTTATTTAATTCCTTTGCTTTGAAAAAATGTGATGCGACACCGTATAAGAATTAAAGCTATACAACTGTGTGAACGATGATTTATGAATGGTTTAATGCAACATTAAAAAAATAAAAGCATGTAATACTGTTGACGTGATAGTAAATACTATTAAGTAGCAGTGCCTAATAAATGGCTATAAACAAAACTTTCTCATCATGAGCTTTACAGTTCAGAATCCAATACCCAAGCAGAAGCAAGTAAATTTACAATATTACTACTGACCATACTAACAGTAGATATTTTTTTATTAGCCTATTTGTTATTTTCTTTTATTTTTGCTACTCACAATGCTCGCATTGCTTTTCGCACCCCATATCATATATTGTTACAAAAAACTAGTATTAGAGTTGGATTATGAAGACTAGGTATAAAACTTTCTATTATTTCTTTTTGTTTCCTTTATCATAAAATTAATCATACTTACAGTCTTACAACTTTACATTAGCTAAACAATAATTTGCAGTAATTACTTCATTTGAAATCGTTCTACGATGTTTTCAATGAATGATCAGTCAGTATGTACTAACAGAAAAGTCATAAATGTAAAACTGTAACTTCCCTGATCATGATTGTATTTAACAATCAGTTGGAAACAGGGCGTAGCATTTCATCTTTAGTAATATTCGTTAATAAACACGTTGATAGTCTGGTTCGTGCAGCTAAATAAATACATTCCTAACAGAAAGGTTAGATTTGACGATCACGTTAAAATAAAATGCCGAATCGTGTGTCAATAGTTTATAGATTCTCATCATGCTATGCTATGTGTAAGTCAATGTATTCATGGTACTGTACCAATACCAAATATATAGGCCAATTATTTACCACGATTACCACCAACCTGAATTGAATCACCAATAATGTAAGCATAGCAGTCCGGTAATAGTGCAGCTATATCATTTTCGTTACCTGAATGACAATGATTCCAATGACAGCAACAAATTTCTGCTATGTTCCTTGCAGGGAAGCTCTATTACGCACTTGCGTTACAA
This sequence comes from Lepidocyrtoides sp. E14, assembly GCA_027743805.1. Taxonomy (NCBI): domain Eukaryota; kingdom Metazoa; phylum Arthropoda; class Collembola; order Entomobryomorpha; family Entomobryidae; genus Lepidocyrtoides; species Lepidocyrtoides sp. E14. The sequence goes on along the minus strand of JAHZMZ010003528.1, from coordinate 9,450 downwards.
CACATCATTTGAAAAATGGAGAGAATTCACTTACTGTTATTGTCTTATAAAAACTGGTGGGTCCAGGGTCCAGTTAAGCTACATAACTCGTTGTTTTAGTTGAAAATAATTGAATGAATCAGATTTAACAAATTTTAGCAGCAAAGTTATGATTTTCAAAGCAATAATTTTGACCAGCTTAAATGTTAAATTACATGCCCAGCATCAATTCTATGAAATTCTAAAACAAGCACCAATACAAGTTGCAATTTACAAATTAAAGCTCATACCTACACAATAAATTATGCGTGCGTTCTATAACCTGTTAAAAGTTAATGACCAACAAACAAATTATTAGTCCCTTAAATTTGTACCAAGTCCTTGGAAAGTTATATCAGTTAAATGAAAAGATATACCATAAATATTTAGATTTAATTATTTATTTATTTATTCTTGTATATTTTTATAATGATTGCGTTCGTTCTGCCTCTTCCTGATAATACAAGTGCATACGCACGCTATAACGCTTCTGCGCTTGAGTAAATAATATGATTCTTTTGAAATAATGAACAATGTGCTAACTGCATTCGTTCAATGGATTTTGTTGTAACATCATCAAAATAGTAGTGCAAAACTTTTTATACAAATCTTTGCCATGTACCAAAGCAAGTCTCTGCTGACCAAAATAACCACCGAACCACAAACGCATGCAAATCATTGCTATTATGATGATAAAATCCTTTTCTTGTTAAAATTCTTTACACATTTCGAGCCTTTGCTGTGTTGTGTGTGTGTAACCAAAAATTCTTTCTTGCTTGTTACTATTATGTCAGTCAAATTCTTTTGACATAGAAGAAGTTGAAGACTCTTAATGGCTAAAGCCGGCTACATTAATGGTGCACATGCATCCACCAAACTACCTACTTAATAAATCCATGTTATTAAGTGTCTTCAAAAGAACAGCTAATTATAAACCAGCATTGTTTCAGAACACAACAAGCTGAGAAAATGTAAAGTCAGAGTCTATGAAAAATTGCAGTTTTGTACTTAATTTGTTTGCTTATGGTATGAGAGCACTTAAATGAAGTGTCCTCATTTCCTCTCTCCCTCTCATTCTGGTAGTGGTGGATTCTTGCTAATTTGGTAATAATAATTTCATTTGATGTCAACCGTTTATTAGCATCAACTACTATCAAGTGTATTTCCTTCAAACAAAAGTAGTGTGTTTGATTGCATAGAAAAGAACCTTCATATCTATATGCTCTTTTTGAATTTATCCTGACAGATAAACACTTGCGATTTGCAAAATATGGTTATAAGTTATTATAATCATAGTTTTATCTGTTTTTGAGCCAATTAATTTAATTATCGTATGAAGTCCGACAGAAAATCAACAATATGGACGTTATCTTTCAATCATACATTTGATGCGTATTGAAAGGTTGGCTGATTATAGGTGTTTGTACCTTCTCCGAAGATTATTCGTTATGTGTACATAACCTGCTAGAGTGCAAATTTACAAGAACCTGCTCTGCTCTATCATAATTTTCTGTTTTCAGTTAAGTAAGTATGCGAAATGCAAGAACACTATATAACATGAATGTATATGACCAAACTAAAAAATTCAAATGAGAATGGCAAAATATTACATAAAAAGATAAAACCATGTTATTTTGCATTAGTGATGATGATAATCCCTGTTTGGATTACGATTTTACTACTATGATGTTGTAACAAGATGTACTGCAGAACAATACTCTGAAAACTTTTAAAACCTCGCTGTAGTTAAAAATCTTGCTGGCATTTACCACCAGGTGCGGTCAAGCCAAATGTTACAAGCAGCCAAAATTTAAATAGTGATATCATACATCAAGGGATTAACCGGACGGAATGACGAAAAAAATGAACAGAAGGAATAACAAACTTTTATACATTTTTCATATGCATTCTAAGAAAATCAGAGATGAAAAGGCTGCTTGTTTTTTTCCCTACCTCACATCTATAGATTATACTACTTTGAATATTTGGATGCTTTGCTTTTCTAAAATGTTTTGATAATCTAACCAAACAAAACCAGCACAACATCAGCTCATCACAGTAGAAATGCATAGTAGAAGATGAGTCAGCATAAGTAAGTAAAAAAAGTCATGCCTATTGTCATGCTAGTACCGAAAAGAACAACTTTGTTTCCCCATCTTAAACTTGAATTGCAATGCTGAAACCCTCTACCACAGGATTTAAAAGGAAGATCCAAATCCATGTGTGTTAAGTAGTAGAAGTCATCATTAACTACTCAAAAAATAAGTTTTGGCTTACCAAAAACTGTATAGCAATCGAGTATGTAAAAAGAAATGCTTTTGTCTATTGTTGTTATTATGATTCAAGTTTTTATGCAAAAATGTCTGGTCTGACCTTTAGCTTGTTTTCCTGTATGTGGTCATCATGTAGTGAACTCATAGCGGTATATACCTACCTGTCTAGGTATGTATGTATGCACAAGTTATAATAACATTTGTCCTTTTGAAGCATCAAAGTATTATGCTTTCATGCATTTTAAACCCTGCTCAAACGCGACCAATAATGACACAAGCTTTTTAAGCTTTTAAAGTATAAAGTCGTCTTACAATTGTCCATTGAAGATTTTCTTTTGTAAAATCTCGCAGATAAAATTCTCTAATGCTGCTAATACAGGCCAAGAATTTAAGCCACACAGAAAACGAAATACTACGCAGAGGGGAAATAATCTCACCTGACACAAATACTTTTTACACTAACAGTTTTTTTTCTCATGAACCAGTATTTTTTTCTTATGAAATTATCATTATTACCAAATAAAACATTGCATGATACATACTGACTTTACTTCGCATCAGATTATTATTTTGACGTAAACGTAAAGCTCACAAGTAAAGTGTGCAGAGTCAGCCAGAGTTGCGTGAATGTTCTTACTTTTCCCATTTTGATTTTTGTTAGATTTAATTTGTGCCACTGCCTAATATTTTCAACGTGAGCTGATGTAAACGTAAAGCTCACAAGTAAAGTGTGCAGAGTCAGCCAGAGTTGCGTGAATGTTCTTACTTTTCCCATTTTGATTTTTGTTAGATTTAATTTGTGCCACTGCCTAATATTTAATAAAAATTATTATTCACTTTATAAACCACTATACAATTCACTGTCACAAAATATTAATTAGTATTACAGTATGCATTGCCATTTTTTTATTACATTCATTCCTTATTCATGTTCATTTGAATTAGTGTTGTGAAGCATGTGTCAAATTTAAAATTATTTTCATGCAATTATAATTCCGTATATTTCTCGTTTATTAAACACAGCTACTGTTCAGCTGTCAGTACATCTTTTTGGCGAAATTAGTTATGCAGTAACGCTGACTCTTTCTTGAAATTAGCAACGCATTGTTATCTCCATATTAATCATCATCCATTCATCTCTTCTCATTTTTCTCGCACAGCAGTACGCTAGCGCTATTATCGAGGTTTTATACGTTTTTATCCTTTTTTGCTGCGCTTACTCTTCATGACAGAGTTGCAGTTATAAACAGTAGGAGTTTTGTCTGAGTTATAAAATACTTTTGTCTGAGTCATGTAACAACTTCCGGTTATCTTTCTCAAGTGCCATGTGCTCACTTTTCTAGATATGCATATCTATCTATCTAACAAATGATATTGCTGACGAAAGTTTTGCTTTGCTCAATTGACTGCACATCAACACTACATATCCACGGTCGTTTGCAATTGCGATTTCTGCCGAGATGGAATCGCGGTAATCGGTCTCAACAATAATTGCAATATACAACTCAACTCGTGCCGTACTGTGCAAAAATGTATAACAATGTAATGATTCAAGTACAGTATAGGGATTGAGAGGGTAAATTGTAGTTTTATGTAGATGAAAATAATGATGGAGCAATTCTTTCGTTTTGCGGTGTTGTTGCGTAAATTAGCTGACACCAGCACAGTAGTAGAATAGTAATAACAGCAGCAATAATAATAATAATATCTTACAGCGATAAACTATAAGTGGAGAGCGCAGCTGCGCAAAATAAAGAGAGAAAAAATCGGCTGTAGTAGTTAGTTAGATGTGCATGGGGAATTAGTCCACGCTTGTTGCCTTTTTTCAACTGCAATAAAGTTAGTTTGTTTTACTAAAAGTGTGTTTTTTACTGCTGACGAACACCATTAAAAGAAATCTATATAGCGGCGGCGGTAGTACCAAGTGTGTATAACAATCAAATTTCAGAGTACATTTTCTTGGTTGTAAAATAATGACATGATGTTTTCAGTGTAGAGTAAATAAGACAAAATTAGCAGAGTCATTCATAAAAGCTATAAAATAATACTTGAATACAGGTAGATTTGTTTATACTAACAGCATCAAGAACGTGGCAAAAAGTCACAGGCATAACGCTTTTTTTCCTGACTTTGCTTTGTCGTGCCTTTCTGTACAAAGATGAATTTTGTCTTTGTAGTAAAAAAAAACAATAAAAATAACGAGATGACTACTAGCGAGTATTGAAATATTATCCTTGATTTTGATATAGCGTTCAACTGTTGTATTTCTGCTTCCGCCAATTTCACACGTCGATTTAATAGTCACTTTTTTCACATTATCAAGATGATGCAAAAATTTTGCGGTTTAATATTCCATGCGGAATTTCGTAATGATTTGCGGTTCCACATAAATTTATGATGATGAAGGTTCTGAAAATTACAATGTGCCCTGGAACGTTTCAGGCTTCGTTGTTGCAACTAAAAATGTGTTTCAATTGCGTATTTTTTTAAATTTCCGGGGTATGCACCATGCACATATGAGTAAGTTGTTTCTGAATAAAACTTGCATCGGTGCACTCTCTAATTGAGTGTGAGAAAGTGAGACAAAGGAACTTGTACTTGTTATTGAAATTACTAGCCACTGTGAAAACACATAGATAGGGAATGTAGGCCTCCCGGTAGTGTTAGTGTTGCGCTATTACGGATATAGTATTTTTCCCGTTCGTTCCACTCCGTCAAATGTGCTTTCTGAGACTGTGTTTATAATGTCAGGCACGTTTAAACCGGCGAGAAAGTAGTTACGATTTCATAAAAAGTGAAGTTTGTAAGGATGAAAGTGTATTAGGACAACTGCAGTATGGGAGGAAGCAACGAGTCAGTAGTAATATTATTATTATTATTATCAAGGTGTGTTCTTATCTTCATCCTTGAAAACAAAGTAGAGTTACTTCAATGATGCCATGTAATCTGAAATATTTTCACAAGCAACGAGGGAGTAACAAATGCAGTGACAATGATTTTTTTTCTACACGCACGTACTTACGTATGTATGCATACGCAAACAATATTTCATTTGCACATAAAAACTTGAGACGCACAAAAAAACAATTCGTAATAATAATCACCAATCATCACATAAATATGAAATTTCATCAAACAATGCTTAAGCACAAGGTAAAAATAGCTATTCAATCATTTCACTTTTTCATGCATGTAATTGACTTGTCGTCGTCCATCGTCATTCACGTTTTCACACTCTCAATTATTATCATGTTTCCTCAATCATAGATTAAATATAATTAGCTGTCAACTACAGACAGAAGATGAATTTTTGTAAAAAGACATTTAGAGCGAGAAAAAATACTAAAACGCATCCGAAACTAAATCTATGTAGGCGATAAAAATATATACATTTACTAGTTATGGCACAAAAAAATGAATCACAAAAACCACTTTTTTCCTAAAATGTAAACAGGGACATCACCAGCAGACTCCCTAAAATGGGTTCACCTATATACATTAACAACAAAACGAAATCAACAATGGAATGCCAACAATTACAATTTCATCTCTTATGATGATGCATGTATAAAAATGCAGAGCTTGTTGTATTGAGAAATATGTGATATACCTTGTAGAAGGTACAACAACAGGCAAGGTGCAAGGCTCCCTCACGTTGTTGTTGTCACAATAACAATCAGACCGACGACCACCAAACACCGCACATGTACCAAAATGTATTTTTCTTTGGGGCAGCAACACGCAAGAATCTAGATCCTGAGTGTTCAGGTGCTACACGGCAACTAGAATCACTTCTCTTTCAAAATTACTATGTTCTCTTTTACACACAAAGTGTGTATGTAGAAACAGTACATTGTAGTAGTAGTAGCATAATATTATGCATGTTTGCAATAATATACACCTGAAAAAAAAGAGAATACTAAGGGAAGTTTTTACTTGGGGTACACTGCATGATGACGGCGTGACTCTGTATTATGCAGTTTTCCTTTTAGCATTCCAAGCATATATTTTACGTTGCACAAAGACTAGCCAAGCCAGCTAAAGCCAACTATAGTTATACGCACTTCTGTTGTTGTAAAAAGCAGCAAATGTTAATATAAAAAAAGTTACAACATTATTGTTACTATAAGGAAGAAACTATTCACGAAACAATCTCATTGTAACTCCCATGTAATATCCCATACTTGCCTTTCCTCATGCTACGTGCAGGTTACATTTATCTGAACTATCACCAGCCGCTGCTATGCTGCTGCTGCTGCTTTAATAATACACTCATTGTGAAGGAAAGGTAAAAAAGCTAGCGTGCAACAACAACACTTCATTTTAAAGGTATGTCTGTCTGACCAAGCAGAAGGAGTCTGCATGGCAGGTAAAGAAATTACCTATGTGGTGGTGGTGGTAGCATAATAAGGCGGCACAAAAATATAGGTATTATTAAATGAGCTCATTTTCTTACAATCATGTAAGCTTCTCCTTCGTTCTGAAGAGAAGACAGAAGTATTCACTGTAGTCATTGTTAGAGCACTGCCTGAATATTTTCCGTGCTTCTATACTCTATCACTTTAGTCAATTTTGTTTCTTCATCCACAACCGCAACAGCGTCAACCTGTCCTCCATCCGTAATGATAATATAATAATGTTCTTAAATTAAGTATAGTATGTTTCAGATCTCTGGTCTGGTTTCATGACATCAGCAAAGGATAGTGACAGGGCAGGAGATGCAAATTCATTTTAAAATACAAAATTATATATCTGTATTTCTTCTAGGTCTCACCTAGAAGAACAACAATGGTCCAAGACTAAACTACCTATATAGAGTACCTGGTTTTATGTGGTGAATGAACAAGGTATACGGAATGTAGCAGGCAGGTGATAGTAGAAGATTGTTTTTTTTTGAATGCTACTGATGATTGCAGCTTTTTTATATAGTAATAACAGTAAAGATGTTTCGATCGACGCGAGTAGGCTTCTCGCAAGCATGCATGCACATGTGTGGGCAGTTATTGCTTTTTATCTAGTTTTGGGTTGATGGTAAAAGTTTTGAGGACCTCTGGTAATACTCCATGGTCTTGTAGTCGTCTATTATTGTATCCGCATTAAAAACTTGTCATGTTAGGAGTCTGTAAATACTTGGAGTAGAATGCTTACTTGGAAATCCAATGTTTGCTATTTTGTTTTTAGGAATTTTGTCGGCATTAATTTTAATTTGCTTGCAATTATCATTATACATGGTACTGGAGGTTGCGGATGTTATCCTAGTGAGTCATCAGTCATGTTATGATCTAACATGGAGTACCATAAATGGGTGTTATGTAATCAGTAAAAATTTTACTTGATGAGGAAAAAAAATTGTGCTGACGGGTACCATGTCAAGTTCGTTGTGTACATGTTATTAGGAAAGTACCATAAGGATCTCTAAATAATTTATGAGAAATGTCATCAACGTTTATAGCTACTAAAAATTCATAATAATATTGCCCACATTGCATATATTATATGACAAACTCTCTACAAAGTCGGTTGATGTTATTATCAAAGCCTACACTTTTGATATTTCATTACATTACGACTTAGATCACGACTTTTTGGAGTCTGGATAAATTATAGATTTTAAAAAAAATGTCAAACTGCCTATATGCGTAAAAAATGTTGGAAAAAGTAATCATAAAAACTATTTAGCTACGAGACTACTTTAGAAAACAAATAAACTTCCATTCCAACCAATCCTGAAAACCTTTAAATGCCATTCATATAGAATTATTACGGAACATGTGAGCACAATATTCTGATTAGTTTGTTTGTGCAGTGATCGGTTTTCATTGTTTAGTACAAGCTGAGCTAAATCATTTATTAGGTGCTCTTTGTCTCTCTCTCTCACACACACACAATGTATACAAGTTGTAGTTGTACTATTATTACCCAATCCTAGTGACTAATGCTGACAGTTCACCTTGCATTCTTTCCTTGTTTTTTATGGATTTTTTATTAGTTTACACGTCTTTTATTCATACCTCTTACAAAAAAGGTCTTTCTGATAGCATTGCATATTTTCTCAATAGCTATGTATATTACTACAATATCCTGGATAACAGGCTTTAACTAGTGTACTACCATGGACTCTTCTACTGAGATTATATCAATGTCTCAGAGAATTTTTGGAAAAAGTTGGCACGAACATTCGATTGCACCGTGGCAGTGTGCTCACGAAGCATAAAGATTACATAGCAAAAGTAAAATGCTGCCCTTTTATTAGTTTTTTATGATCAGTAAATAATGATAGCTTCATTGATAATATTTCAGTTACTTATCGTCATTCTTATACGTACATAATATGCAGTCTTTTCAGAGCATCGTTTCTTGCCGTGAAAACTACATACCTACATTACACTCATCAAAGTCACCGGAAACCTGGTGAAACGCTACTCAGACTGTAGACCGCAGATGTTGAGCGCAACTGAAAGTGCTGATTTTAATGATAAGATAATTATAGTTAGTCATTTCCTTCCGAAGTGTCCATGCATGAATGATAAAGTTTCTTGCAAACCTGACGGATGAAGTGAATCAACACTTTTATTTTCAGCACACTGACGGGGTTAATACTGTAGAAACGTGACGAAATAGATATGCATGCATAGAAATGGAGGAATTTTGTGTCTGGCTAGAGACACATCAAATTCACAAGTTGTAGAGCCAATTTTATCATGACTTGTGACGAGTTAATGCAAAAATTTAATTTGTTTCATAATAATTTTCCTTCATTCCAATGCGTTGCCGACACTTCATAACGAAAGCTTTAATCTAATTTTGGGTAATCTAATCCCATCTATCAAGTAAATAATATTGACACTAGTAATACCAAAATTATACAAAAGAGGACGCTCAACGTTCACTGGTTGTAGCTGTAACAAATTACATTATTTTTTGGTTTGTCCCTCTGCCATTCTTCCAATTTTATGAAAAATTAAATCAGCAACATGTTTTAGAAATATTTCCCTATGTACACATAATAATTGAATTTTAATGAAACACTTTAATCAGTCACAGCGTATAGATAGGAGTATGCAAAACATTCATCCGTAAATAATGTTTTGACGAATATTACTTTTAATACTATGAGTTAAGCTCATCAAGTTCATTCATAACTCGGAGTACCAATTCT
>JAHZMZ010003527.1:0-10669 GCA_027743805.1 Lepidocyrtoides sp. E14 | reverse complement strand
AAATGAAGAATTGACAGCAGAAGAATGGAAACGTAGGTATGAAAGAGAGAAAGAGAAAGTTTCGAGACTGCGGGGAAAGTTGGAGAAAGCTGAAGAGGAGTTGGAAAGATGGAGAAAGGGAGAAACTGTGTCGGCGGATGAGCAAATTTCTCTCAAGGAGGACTCTGCCGCGCCCACTCCCAGCGAATCAAGTACAATAAATTAATCTATTTACTGCGGTTGCCGATACTCTGGTGTTAACTTTTTAAGGCTAAATAAAATTCTCAATTTCTTTACCAGCAACAACGCTGCTTCAACCTGTTCCTCCACCTGCAGCAGCAGCCAATAAAACCATGATGACGAGCTCCTTGAGCTCGGATGAACGTATTCGTTTGGAACAAGAGCGAGAAAGACTGTACCTACAGCTGGACGAAAAAGACGAAGAAATTACCCAGCAATGTCAACTGGTAGAAAAACTTAAGGAGCAGCTGCTGGAACAAGAAGAACTCATTTCAACATCTCGACGAGACTACGAAAAGCTGCAACAAGAAATGGCTAGGATACAGGCAGAGAATGAAGCAGCGAAAGATGAAGTCAAGGAGGTTCTTCAAGCATTGGAAGAGCTCGCTTTGAACTATGATCAGAAAGCTTCAGAGGCCGACGCCAAGGCTCGCGAGTTTGAAGTTATAAATGATGAACTACAGCAGAAGCAGGTACGAGCTGGGCATAAATTTTAAACGTATTGTGGTAAGTCTTGATTAGAATGCTAACAATAGTTTACTGTATTTGCAGCAACAACTGAGCGCTACCGTAAATGACATGCAACAGCTAAAGGAAATTTCAACCCATCAGCGTAAAAAAACAAATGAAATGCTTGCCAGCCTCTTGCAAGATCTCAATGAAATCGGACAGGCCATTGGCAGTCCCATTGTTGAGAACATTAAACTCGGAGAGAAAGTTGAGGAAGAGTTTACCGCTGCAAGATTGATGGTAGCAAAGGCAAAAGCCGAAGTCAAGAATTTGGTGCACAGATGTCAGACTCTAGAAACATCCCAGATGGATTGCAATAAAAAGGTTAGAATAAACAATAAAGCTGCAAGAAATGTTTATCTGCTGCTACATTTGATACACGAGGGAAAACGATACAAACACTTGAACATTTGGAACGTGTCGCTATTCTTTCAGATGGATGAGTATGAAAAGTCGTTGGGCGAATGCAGATTAAAAATTGCACAGACAGAAGCAAAAATGAATGCATTGCAAGAAACTGCAAAGGATGTAGAGAGTCGTAAACGAGCACTTGAAGAACAAGTTGATGCGCTGAACCATGAATGCTCAAAACTGCGAGCCCAAGAACAAGTTCAGTCTCTTGGCCCCAGCAAAGTAGATACTTCCGTGCAGGAGGCTTTGCAAAGCCAATTAGAGGAAAATCGTGTCCAACATCAAAAACAAGTGCAAGCCCTGAGAGATGAAATCGATTCGAAGCAGAATTTGGTCGACCAACTACGAGAGTAAGTTTATGAACCAATGCAAACAATAAAAAAGATCCTTGTCAATTTTGTGTGGCTGTGTATGCTTAATTGAATTTTCTTTTAATCCAATTCAGCACCAACCAAAAACTTGCCTGTCAGCAACAACAGTTGAAAGAGGATTATGAAAGGCTCAAGGTCGAAGAGATAGATAGGAGTCAGAAGCTTCAACAACTTGTGTACGATTATTATGCTAGTTTCAGTTTCTGTTTATTTAAAGTTGTTTAACTTGCTTTAATATTTTGGTGTAACGCATTTTTACAGTCTTGCACAAGAGAAAAGAGAACAGGCCAGGAAGGACCTCAATGGACTTCAGGAAACTGTATCAAAAGAACTTCAAACTCTTCTTAATCTTAGGAAAATGTTTGTTAATGATTTACAGAATCGTATGCGTAAGGTACAAAGCTCATTGCAAAACAAGTGGCACAGTCATTGTACACTCAGTTTCTTCTTATCATAATGTACATATATACGGTATCTTGCATATTCTCACTAAATCATTTTCAATACACAGAGTGTTGGAGTGGATAGTGCCGCCATGGACTCTTCATATGCAAGATATTCCAAGAGTTTTAAATTGTATAGTGATTTTTACGAGAAGTATATTCATTTTTTTCGATTATCTTTGCAGCAAAACCTATTCGTGCTGGTCAGGCACACTTTCCAGGAGGAGGTATTCGAGGAGGTGGTGGTGTACCATACAAAAATGGTGAAGAGCGATTGAAGCAAAAAGGTAAATTTCAAAATGATCCCTGAAGTTTTTATTGCACTGGTATGTTTATACATAATGCAAAATTTCCATTTTTCCTTTTTTTGTAGATGATGGGGATCATTGATACAGTTCTTGTCGTGTAAAAATAAAAGTTACGGAATAGTTACCAAATGGGGTATTTAAATATATGTAAAATCGCGTGTATGTATATTTATGCAGCTTTCACTACATTTGGTGCGGTGAAAATATTTGAGTTGTTGACCCACGTCGGTGAAGCCAATTAAAACCTCTAAAACACGATTGAGTACGATTTTATGACCTTATTCTATATAGTTCTTTGACTTGTATTTAAACGGTTGCGTTGCTGTCATGTCAGATAGGAAACTGGAAGGAACCGTGCAAAACAGACACACATTATGCATTTTCTAGGATAACCAATATTATAAATTATAACATAATTGTTTTTCGTAAAAAAAATCTTTCAGACTACCTATTTATCTAGCAAGCATTATTTACCTAAATAAATGCTTCAGCCCATTTAGCATATTAAAAATATATGCAAAGTATATTATTCTATAAAACGCTTAAACTTCTACTACTAAGATATTTGCAACAATATGATATTTGGGAAATAGGTCAAAAGTTATTATTATTATTATTATTATTACTATCCAGCTTGGATCTTGAACGACTTGTACTTGAATTTGTCATACTGAAAATATTTTAAAGACTAATTATATAATATCTGCTTATCATTTCATGTCACTTTCTCATCTACACAGACATCAACAATTCATCATCGACACCAATGGCGTGGGTCAACAAGTGTGCCTCGTAATATATAAAAAATGTTGCGGTTTGGACTTTACTTAAGCGTTGTATCGTGGTAAAAAAAATGTTTTAGTGGGTTATGGGGTTTGCAATCAACAATGCTAATCAAGATGAAGATAGGTAAATACTGAATAATATTGTTTTTGACTGCTGAAAAATAAGTAATAAATAATTTTAAATGTATAAAAAAACAGTTCCAGCGACAAGCATGAAAAATTCTTCAGTACATACAGACTACATTCAAATTGGTTTCTTTATAAAACTAGGGAGAAGAATAGAGTAATAATAATAATAAACATTGTAATAAATTCTGCTACAATGTAAAGAAAAAGAGTGCATTCTACCTATACATAATATAGAGTTGATAGGCTAACGGCTAATATATATATAAAATATATTTTCGATGCAGTGCGCACTTATCTATTAAAAATATGGGTGAATGCTTCTCTTATTCTTTTTCTCATAATGTTGGCGATGACGTTTGCCTGTCTGTAATTTTATTTTATTTTTGTTTTTTAACACAGGATAAATATAATTATTATGAAATTTAAAAAAAAATTCTATTAAATGATAACTATTATTATTACTCGCCTATGACCGCGCTCTGTGCTTTACTTTTCACAAAAAAAACAACAATAATTTAAATTTTATTATTAGAGTACTATTTAGTCCTCGTAACTTATATAGATGAACTGGTATGAGTAGAATACATAGTAGGAGTCTAACTAAGAAATGGACGTCGTGGTGTGTGGTGAGTAAAAAGATGTGGTGGTGTATGAAACATTATTTAGTCCTTTATTTTCGGAACAGGGATATACACACTCACTTTTTATGTTAAAAACAATGTGAACAATGATGGTAATAAATAAATAATAATAATGACTTGGCGAGGATTTTTAGTACACGGTACGCTTTAACAAAATTGCGTGCGATCACAATTTGTATGACAAAAAACTTTCCAACAAAAATATTTGTACAATCTGGCATTCTTTATGCGGTTGAAATAATTGCCAATAAAATAACGCTGATATATATCTATGAAATGGAAGTACGGGAGGTAATAATTCAGGCTCTGTTTTTATAAGTCTGCAGTGCAAAATACTATTTTGGTTCATATGAAAATTGTCTGGTGAAAACAATAATGCGACATGGTTATGCTTAAACAACAATACAGACATTTTAAAATAATTGTCTGTGCCCTGTGCGACACTGACACCCATCATTGAGTAATTTTTTTATTATTTTAATAGCATGCGATTGTACATGAATGATGAATGGGTTATTAATCAACGTCAACGTCGGTTCATAATACAGTACCTGTAAATCGTATAATTTGTATTGCTCATATAAATCTTTTGTCTAAATGTTTGGCTAAATTTTAATGATAAAATGTATCAAACATCAAATATCTACGCGCTAATCTTTGGAGGGGATATAAATAATTATACTATCCCTTTTTAAGGAAGAGATTTTTAAATGTTTGCATTTCCAAATTGTGAGTTTTTGTGAGCACAATGGCTCCAGACTCTGGACTGATGAAACTAGTTTAACCAAGCTTAGTTGCAACTTAAAATTTCAAAAATAATAGCGAAACAGTATTCGACTGGAATGTGTTATTTGGTAATACGTAGTTTTTTTAAAAGCTACCACTATATATTATATTGCGAATGAAAATGATTGAAATCTACTTAAGCTATTATTCTTAGAGTGAAAGAAAGTTAAGCACTTATAAAATATGCGATTTGACTGGAACATTTTTTAGTTGCTTATTTTGGGTCTATTGTACTTTTTCTAATCAAATTAAATGACTGGTATGAACTCATCAGCGCTTCCGTTCGGTTCCAAAGAGATTCGTCATCAAATGACCCTTTATCAGCTTCTTCACACTCATTATCACGTTCGTTATTGGTACTAGAGCTATTGCCATGCTTTGGAACATCGAAAGATAAAAATTCATCTATACTTTTATTGTTTTTATTGTCAATGGATTGAATCTCCCCTGACGGCATCACAGGATTAACACTAGCACTGCTGCTGCTACTACTCAATTCTGATACTAATGGAAACTTGACTATGTTATTGGTTAAGGTTGAGGATGATGATGATGAAGTTGGGATTTCATCTGTCTGGCTTACCGTTTTAGGCTCATCTTGCCTTTTTGTCCCTGTGCCCTTGTCATTCGTTTTACTGGGAACAGTCACCTCAACGGGAGGGCTAATGTGGAAATCACAGCTATCAGTTTCAATATCGCTCACTTCTGAATTACTTACCGCGCAACTAAAATGTGGATCGTCTCCTATACCGATTCCGACATTCATACTCATAGTTGGAGTGGCCTGTGATCTAATAGTATCTGAGGACGAGTCACCACCAGCAGTGACAGCTTTTTGGGGTCTAATTGGACCTGCTTGTGAAACCTGACATGGTCCATACATATTATTCTCGCCGCCACCATCAAATTGCAAAATTCTATCAAAACTTCGCGTTCTCCTAACCGTAGCACTACGTGTAGAGGAACGATCACCGAAATACATGCTAATTTTGCGATCCAACAAACGCAACTGCTTGGCTTGTACGGAATCGTCAGGAATAAAACTATGAGCATGATCAATATCGTGATGAGGATGCTGCCTTCCGTCAGTTACCGTTGAATTACTAATTGGAATCTTCACTGCAAAATCAGAAGGCGTACTGTGTCGACCTTTTTGAGGGGATTTTGGGGCAACAGGAGGTGGTCCATCAGGAAACTGTCCAGGTAAGGATACTTGACCATATCTTCGTCTTCGGCTGTTATTTTGATCACTGGAATTTGAAACCAGTGAAGATTCAATGTCTGAGTGATATGATCTACTAAGGCAAGCAGTGGTATTACTAATTGGAATCTTCACTGCAAAATCAGAAGGCGTACTGTGTCGACCTTTTTGAGGAGATTTTGGGGCAACAGGAGGTGGTCCATCTGGAAACTGTCCAGGCAGGGATACTTGACCATATCGTCGTCTTCGACTGTTATTTTGATCACTGGAATTTGAAACCAGTGAAGATTCAATGTCTGAGTGATATGATCTACTAAGGCAAGCAGTGGAAACTCTACGTCCACAGTCAGAGTCAGCATCCATCGAGTTTACAAGCCAAGAAGGGTCAATTTCCTCAGCAGTAACACCAGTTTTTTTCCATCCCGCTAGGAATTTTTCTTGAGCACGACCACGATACACGTCTCCTACTGCGACAAAATTGTTGGATGCATAGTCCAGGTTGGCAACTGATGAGCTCACCTGAGTCTAAAAGAAATTGAATCAAAGTCGCACTTGAAGAATAAAAATCAACTACAACAGTTTTACGCATCATTATGCTTTAAAATCAATGTGAATGCTACCACAACCAACCTGAACTTTATCTTCAGTCACTCGTAAATCATCCAAACCCTTATCCAAACTTATACTATTTTCTGAACGAAACTGAACGCGATCACTCTCCTCTGTAATTTCTTCAGCCATTTCCAACGAATCATCGTCAAAGTTTTGATCCCATCTACGTTCAGAAAACGCATGCATGCTAGAAGAAATTATAAAGGAAATCTCTTATGTGTGGTACTGTGACCAATTTTTTTTCTCACCCTTTAATAGCCAGTCTATTGTGTATCAGAGATGCCAAGTTTGGCAGCGTAGCTCGAAGATCCTGAGTAACCAGTCCACAGTACCAGCGAATTTGCGCAATATTTTTATTTAGCAAGTAGGCACCATAAATTGAAAAAATATCCGGTTTTCCCTTAAAATACAAAGGGAATTCACGCTCACGTTCGGGAATGTTTGCAGTGATGTGATCAAGAATTCTCGATCGAGATCCGAAATGTCTTATCGGGTATCGTAAGGGAATCCCCAGAAAAAAGCAAAGCATTGAAACAAGATGAGCTGTATAGCCCAATGCAACAGATGCCTGTCCACCTCCTTCATATCCCTGATAGTCTGACTCTGGAAGTTGCACACCATTGATGGAGTACCTTTTGACACTGTCAATCTTGGAGAGCAATAAAAATACCTACTCATCTTTTCATCCTACTGTACACCATACATTTGATAGATTTATCATTAACCTTACCAGTGTTAAAGGGTATATCACTGACAATTCTGAAATGAGCTGCTTTTTCCTCATGAAAACATCCGATCTCAGTTGTGACAAGCGATGACGTTTGTCAACTAGAGTCATTTTGTACTGCTGCAACAGTCTCCTTTCGTTGTTCAGGCCTTCAAATCTCTGCAGCAAGTCTCGATTAATTTCATCCAACCCCAATCTCTCTTTTTTTATTCGTTGCAATCTTCCTTCTGCACGCCCTTTCTCTTCAGCAAGAGACAGCACCTTAAATCTCACTTCTTCAATCTGCTTTTTAAGCGCAAGTTGAGCTCTCTTTGACCCAGGTCGGATCTTCCTTCCACGACTAGACAGTATGACCCTTCGTTCCTTCGCTGGCACAGAACTGTTGGCAGCCTCAGAAAAGGCAAGAATCTCGCATTCGGATTTCAGTTCGATTGCCAATTGAACCTGAAGGAACGATTTGTATTGTAAATTATTATTTAAAAAAAATGTTTTGTGAAACATTTAAAACATTTGACACAGTAATAATGGAGAATTATAATAATATTATGTACATTATTACTACCTCCTCAATAATGGCTCGTTGCTTTCTATGCAAAGATGCCAGCAGTTTGCATTTGTAGGAGGGTCTACATTCCGCCAGCGTTTTTGAGATCACTAAATATCTTGTTAATGAGGTAGGGCGAGGTTTGATACAAGCCTCTGATGTAAACACCCCGAAAGGTGTTCGGAAGAGTATAACATTGTTTTCGAACATATCTGAACTCCAGTCATTCTGAGAACCGAGACGTTGCAGACCCTCAAAATAAACTCCCCAGGTGAGCACAGGCTCACAGTTGTCATCTTCTCGTGATTTTGACCAAATCCGAACGGTGCATCCTTTTGCAGAAAACTTGATGCCGGAATAGTAGGCATGTTCAGGCTCAATTTCTTTCCATTGATGAACCCTTTGTCCAGCTTTCTTTGTAATTCTTTCACTAGTGAAAAAAGGAGCGGACAATGGGGTAACGTGCAAAGTAAAAAACAGCTCAGTGTTCTCAGATGCGCTCAAGTTTACACCAATCAACTGAACAAGATTCCGCAAACGGACCTTTAAAAATTGATATTTTGAACAATTTATATGCGGCAACAGGTGCAGAAGGCGTAAAAATAGATAACTTTTACTTGCAAAAAAAAATGTACCTGTTGAGATTTTAGCGGCAGCCAGTCTTCATGACGAGGATCAGATCGCTGATAGAGTAAAAAGGACATGGCATAACGCTGTCTGCTGTTTCACTGAAACATTCAACGGTGGTGAACAGTGAACAACTCTGAATTAACCAAGCGAGAATTGCTTGGCATCACACCATTGACCTCTGCTCTTTCAGAGGTTAAAAATAGACAGAGGACGGTAACGATAAAGCTTACTCGAGCAATTCACTTGCATTGTCTCATTGCCCCTTTCAACTTTACATTACTACATTGACAAACTGTCATGTCTCCTGTATAACGTTCTCTTTGGTTTTTATTTCTCTACTTTCTCCAAACACTTTTACATTTATCCAACGTTGTTGTCACCATATACAAAGTTTCCAATTTAACTTTTTTGATTTTTAATAAGGCGCAAGTCACGTTTTCAAGAATATTCTTGACTGCGATTGATTCATGAATTTAAAAGAGTTTTAATTGGATATATGTATATATATTTAATATTTTGCATGAATAAATGATACTTTTCCTTGGATTAAGTAGGGTCAGACCGCATTTCACCTTGTGTTATTATGTCTGTTATTAATATTATTGGTGTCGCCTTCGATAACGAAGAGGAGCACAATGTTGCAACGCATGTGTTTACAGATATTTCTGGAGAGATTATTTTTGTGATTTCTATTTGTTCACTCTTTGCAGACAATTTATTGGAAGATAGCAAGAGTATCAGAGTAAATAATAATAATAAGTACATAATATCTCCTCACTTCAACCTCCAATCAAATCAATCAATTTTTTTTGTTTCAGTAGTCCATGAGTAATAGAAGCCAATTAAATATTTGTTTTGCTACACCAAAGATATCATCATTAGCCCAGCCAGATGAGATTCTCTTCGATTTTTAGTTTATATTCGCTTGCAGCGCAATACCAGCGTCGTAATAAATCAACCCAAATTTTTATCCTTATTTTACTGGTAGTCTCATAAATAGAAAAATTAAATAGAATTCATGCAGAATTGTATGATGCCTCCTTCGGCCCCAGCTGACATACAGTATTTCATCAACTTGAGTGAACATTTAAAATCTGGTGCACAACTCAAAGGATTGGCGCAGCGCAGACGTAAGTTTGTAAAACATCACAGTTGTTGAGTGAGAGCTCTTATTTGTACTAAACTTTTGTACAAAAAAAAAGATGATGATGATGACAGTAGTAGCATATTGCTTCCTTACTCATGTCTTCAATATCGCATGACGTGGCAAGCTATACCTTTCATACAGACACGACAGAGTAGTAGTGAAATTTCTGTTAAAAGTTTATCTGGTCAAATTGGTAGGCACTCATGGGCAACATTAGTAGGTAAGGTAGGTAAAGTTACATATTTTTTTGATAATATCATTATAAGTGAATGGCAAAACAATACCGCTATATACTTTTCGTGGCGTAACATGACATGCATACTATACTGGATGACTTTACTGATGATATCCTTGCTACAAAATAATGCAGCAAACTTGTAATGTAGACGATACACCGCAAGGTTTATCTAAACCCCAAAAAAAACTCCACACAAACCCCTCTCTCTCTCTCTCTCACTGTAAATTCCATTCCATCTCTCGCCTTCTTCTTTCATTTTTGTATTTTTCGGCATATTTCTATCAAAACGAGTTGATTTTGATGCTGCTGCATACTATACGTATTGCAACTTTACAACAACGCAATGCATACTGAACAAAAAATTCAACAAGGTATGCAGGCATTATACACACACAAAATATAATTTTGTTGTGAGTCGTAGACAAGATAGGTAAATGCAAGTGCGTATAATCTTATGTCTTCTACTATCCAAAAAAATGATTAGAAAAAGCAGTGTTCATACATCAGAGGCATTCGTTCTCAAAAGTCATTTTTTGTTGCCTTCAAACTCGTGTGTATATTTGGGTAACCCCTTTCATGTTCTCTAATAATGCTACATGATGTGGCATGCAAAATCCACCCCTTTTCTTCTACTCGACAACCATTCCTAGTAGATGCTCCCTACAGAATGCTAAAATACAACTTGTACAACCATTACTGATACCACTACGTGTAAATACGTGTAATAATAAAACGTAAAATAAAATATATTTTGATACTTCTTCGCAACAACTATTACTACTTTAACTTTACTCGGTTTACTTCCACTTAAATTTCTCTCACACTCTGAAAATCCCTTTCGCAATCCCTTTGTGCATTTTGAAGAACAGACATCGTCATCATCATCAGCACCACCATTGCCTCTTTTGTAGAAAAAGGCCGTATTATATACGAAACGAGAACGACTACTGGTACCACTTTTACTACT
>JAHZMZ010003526.1:15493-30718 GCA_027743805.1 Lepidocyrtoides sp. E14 | reverse complement strand
AGAAGGTAAGGAGGCTGTAGCATTTTTTGTTTACTGTGTTTGCTGAAAAGACTTTCATAATCAAGTAAAAAGCGTAAAAACCACTTCAAAGAGGCCACTTTGGCCACATTTATATCTAAAATTATCCTATTATTTAAGCCACTTTTTACAAGTCTGAACCCTAATTCTAATTGGATAAAAGTGGAAAAAAAGAAGAATAGCGACGCGCCAAACGGAAGAAGTATTAATGGAGATGCAAACAAAAGTCAAAACTTAAGGCTTCAAGTTTTTTGCCGTACAGCAAAAAGGAATATTTAAGTACGATGTCTTAATTCCCACAAGTGTAAATCGTATTTTTTATCTTGTGGCACGACTAAGAGAAATAAAAGGATTAAATGCTGTCATCAACCTTGATCCTTTTAAATTTTCTTATTTATAAAGCATTTTACCGCACACACCATACCACGAAACCTAAATTTTATGTGATCTTTTCATTGCATTTTTATCCCGGTAAACCAGCCCAATTTTGATGTGATGTTCTCCAACAGTGACTGTTGGGTTTTCTGTTGTTGGTGGTGGAATGGCTTGTTTAGTGGCTACAAAACTACTTTAGAAAGTGAGAGTGATGAATTGTGATGTTATCACCACATTATATCGTCAACTCGTACCGCACCGCTGCGATTCAGAGATACAATCTAACGTTTCTTTTTTTTGCTTTCTGCTATTAACCGTAACTATCAAAAATTCTTTTGAGTGAAATTACGTCTTGCGTAATATACCATATTATAGTAGATATATACATGTATATTTTATAGATTGTTTTATTTACCTATCAAAGAAGAGCTTTCAAGGAATTAGTAGATCGAACATAGTCTCTAGTTTCTGGATTGGTAATAAAATAATACTATTATGTAGATATAGACGTTACGATACTTTAACGTACTAAATGTTTCTTGAGTACTTCCATTTTCTTCACAGATTGCATCCTGTTGTTTGTAATTGCAATATCTCTGTAAGATGTGCGCTGATGGCACATAGCCAGCAGCTAAGAAATAATGTAATGCGACGGTGATATAAGAAGAGGAGAAGCTCCAGAGGCTTCCACTTAGCATCATGATAATATTATTGGTATGTAACTCTAGTCGAAATTCTCTTCCTCTACTGCTGTGCGCCATGCTTGTAGGAGAAAAAAGTAACTAAAGAGTGCTTTACTCTCTGGAAACTGCAGACAGGAGAATAATAGGTTGCATGTACTGCTGTTGGCTGGATGCCACTAGTGGCTCTAAAAAATCGCAGAGTATCTATAAACCATCGTGTTGATCTCATTAAAAAGTGCTTGATGCTACCATTTGACAAGGTAGAAAGATGGCAACATATAGAGTAATCGTTATGTAATGGTGAAGTATTAATGGAGGTAATCATCAACAAGAAGCTCGTCGACTACTACAATAACTTCCTTTTCCACGGGTTCAAGCATAGGAAGGAATTTGCTCCCTCTCTCTCTCTCTCTCTCTCGGCAGTAGTAGTATTATCAAATTTGTGATGTAGCTTTAGGAATTAGCAAGGATTAAGGGGAATTTCGCAAGATTTTCTATTTTACACAGCCTTGTAAATTAAATTAAAGTGAGGAATAATTGAAGAAAAGTAGATACTCGGTGTGCGTTTAATAGCCTGCTATTTTGTGCAGGCTTATGTTTATTCATTAGTCTGCTGAACAAGTAGAAATTGTGGTGGTGTCTTTCTACATACATCTATGAAAGCTAGTGCTATAGAACTGAAACGTATAAATTTACACACGTTTCATTGTACTCTGCTCGCTCTGCACAGTACTTTCGTTGTATTTTTAATCATGCACTTTGGTAAAGAAACCCGTAAGTCATTAAAAAGTACGTAGACACATCATCATTTTCCGGGTCTTTTACGTTACATTACGTTTGCAAGAATGCCAAACACTTACGATTATATAATGTGTTTGCTTTTAGAAAGCGCTCATTACTCGCGGTACGTAGGAGGACTATGCTATACAACACTGCTCCATCCCTGAATTATTATCACATTCATAATGACTTGGGTCATAATAGGTTAATAGTTGAACTGTGGTCAAAAGAGGCACGTTTATATAGTAGGTTGGTTACATTAAGTGTTCATACCATTTGGCGTTAGTAAACTTCACCTCTTGTAGAAATTTGAAAGAAGTCACGAACCAAGAACAGTGCTGCTCCACCAACCAATGATAGAATGATGAGGCAACAAGGAGTGCATAGGGTACCAGGAAAAAACAAACTTTTGTTAAACTGCAATATTCGCATTTGATCGAGCTGTGAAAGTCCTGTTCTGGATTTAAATATTGAGAACTTAAGCACAGTCCAAGCATTCACTGACACTCCATAGAAAATGGTAACATAATGTGAAGTTTCATTTTTACGCCTGCATGCTGCATTGCAACCAAAGTTGAAACACTGAAAGTGCAAGGGTTATTATAGGGCTTGGGTGTACCCGTTCCCACCATGATCCTTCAAGCATATATATTTACCCGCACTTCCAGTAACCAGCAATCTGCTCATATTTTTCTGCATAATATAACTTTCCCATTTCATGATTTTACAGCCTATTTCATTATGCATGGTTCAATATGTCTCAATGATTCCAAAATCTAGCATAATATCCCGAGTGGTTAAAATTGCAGCTAAAAGTCTAACAATAGCGTATTACCCCGGTTCAACAAATGCAAACCTATTTACAATTCTTCCTGTTCCTCTTTCCTGGCGGCTTTCACTGCACTGCTACTTTCAGTTTCTTGAGAAAAACACAAAGATACAAGCCACATTTGCTCTTTCTTCAGACAAGCGTAAAAAATACATGTTCCTCTTTCCATGTTAGACATAACCAACAAGGGAACCCCGCTGGTGTCACTGACTAAACTCGGAAAGTAACCGTTTCTTGCCAGTTTTTCAAACATGTGACACAGTTGTGTCTGCACTAAAGAAACCATAACTTTGTTCTCCTTTCTCTTTTTTTACTTTCCCGCTTCCTCCATCTATTTAAATACGCTTCCTACTATGATATGCATGCAGTAACGAACGAATAACTTTTGCTGAAGCATGCACAAACATTTTTCTATTATGAAGACACGCATTATTTTTATGCACAAGGGTTCACGTTCACATACATTATAATATCCTATTACAATCTACTCTCTTTATGGATATATGCTCAATGTGTGGTTCGTGAAACTATTTGAGTAAATCTATCAAAAAATTTATATAAGGCAGAAAAAGAGGAAACTAGCATTGTAAGTAGGTGCATGCATAAGATTCCATACTGTAAATACGTGGACATAACACACACATAATGTTATTATGCTGCTGGTGGCGGTGTCTAAATTTGAGATTTCTTTTTGATATATTTATCCATTGTAAAAGAAATGTGTACCCACTCTGCCGCCACCAAAGAGCACACAACCATCTTTCTTTTCTCTGTGTAGTCATTGCACTTACTTGTACTTTGTAACAGTAATATGATTTATATTCACAACCATTTGTCTTACACTAAACTAGATTTTATATTTTTTTATGCTCGAGTGAAAAAATAATGGGTCTTTTCTCATCCATCCTCTTTCCTCCATTTCGGTTTCTTTTTGTCTTTAGACTGGAGGCCAAAAGCAAAGAAAAATAAAATGCAATTCTTCCTTCACGTTTAAGCTCTAAGAAAGATGGGGTAAAATAGTGGTACTACAACTTGTGGTAGCAGTAGAGTTAAACCAAGCATAGCTGACTGACAAGACATGATATGATTAGGATCATACCTTGCTTTGATTCTTTATGGGTAACAGTAGAACTAGTAGCGGTAGTTGATGTAGAATAGGATGACAAGAACAACGGTATGTAGTAGTAGCAAATAAACGAATTGGAGAGAAAGGAAAAAAAATCTGAGAAGGAATCTACGATGAATATTATGATACGAAATTACTTTTCAGCCATTTTATTCGACTAGCTTCTTCTATTCAGCTGAAGAACGAAAGGTTATCGCTATCACAGAATGTATTATGCAAACATTACATTACTACAGTCAATGTGATAGGGTTGTAATGTAAAGTAGGCACACACAAGCATGAACGCCACCGTGAAGACGGCAAAATAAATAAATTCTGGATTAGCAGAGAAAAATGTGCAGGAGAAAGCTTAGCTGGTGTGAGAAATGAACCGGCCCACGCAAAATGAAGGGTACATAAAGGGAGCGTTGTACTAGCTAATATAATATTCCAAAGAGGTTTATTCTGGCAGAAAGCGAACAGTGGTGGTGGTGGTGGTGGTATGTGTGTGGTGACTGAATGCTTTAACATACCCAGTCGGTATTACCGACTGAAGTACCTATATGCACAAAAAGGATTATCATACACAATGGAACAACAATGCATTATAGACACACAACGACTGAATTACAAACATTTATTATGCATTGTCGTGGATCTGCAAAGCCAGAGGCTATAAGCATGTAAAGTACTAAAGTATCAACTAAATTATCAATACGAATAGCTAATACAATAATCCACTTGTTTTCCCTGTGGTATTTCTGGGTAATACAATTCTGGGAAGTTTCTATACATGCCCATTATTGTAACTTTGTGTTTGTGTGATGTATGGAAATAAAAAACGAACTCAAGCTTAGAGAGTGGATTGTTGATTCTATTGAAAGTGGAATTGGTGCAGCTAACGTCAGCAAAACTAGCTGTCAACTTACTCAACAAACGAATCTTGACGTTCCTCCCGTTTCTTTCATGTACTCTCTACGCTATGCGAGCAAGACGCCACACCATCTAGAACGGAATCACTCAAGACGAAAATAGCAACTAAATAAATATGTACCTACGTATGTATATTACTTATTTTTTAATATTACAATTATTATTATTATTGAGCACATTAGATTCAAAGAAAAAGTGCTACACATGAACAAGCATGCTAAGCTAAATCAGATAAAACAAAAGTTAATGTAATAAAGCGTAAAAAGAGAATTTGAAAAAGTTTTGGAAAATATTGCTTTGTTTATTTTCAACATTGGAGAAATAAGTAAGCGCGATAACTTTCAGATACTGTCCTTGTCAACTCGAATTTACTTTTTTTTCTTGATAAGTACGCTTACAGTATTTTCTCGCTTCGGAAATCGTGTGTCGTTTTTTTTTCATTTTAACGTATGCTTTTACTATCAACTTCTCCTACAGAGCACAAACTGCAAAAGTTGTGTGTTTGCTGTCTCCTATCTTGAAACATTCATAAATAATGTCTGTTCTCATTTTCAAAACGAGTGAGTACAACAATCAGAGCCACTTTGCGTGAACGAAGGAGAAGGAAGAGGAGGGAAAAACTTGTTGTTTATAACACTTCAAGAGAAACGGATTATACCATTTTCATCTTATTTTTTCCACTGTGTAACTCCTGCTCTCTTATTTTTTTCTTTTTTTGTTGTTGATGGCATAAGCTTCTTGTTAGATCCTTTCCATGTACTTCACACACTAATTCACAGACAATCCCAGTGAAAGCATATATCATTTCATCATCGACGCTACAAAAACTTGTACTTGAGCATATTCATCCAATTCATTCTGTTGCGTTTTTCTCCTTTACTACACCTAGTTTATCATTACGAGGTACCTTTTCCCACATAATTCCAATTTCGTAGAAATGTTAAAACGTAGAACTTGTTTATGCCTCACACAATGGCACAATATCAAAGGTCATAAATAGTTGTGTTGTAAAAGCATAATATCTATACTCATATTGGCGAAACATAACAGAGCTGCACATGTTTTGTAGTTTATTTGTTATTTATACACAAAGGAAAACAAAAAAGTTACATGATACTTTGCAAAGTATGTTTGTAAAAAGTCAATCTGAATTAGGGAACTTTGATCCGGCTTGTCGAGCTTCGTTAAGAAAACCATTTCGTACCTATTCGGGCATGAATAAAACTACTCACACATTGCTTTCCAATAAAGGTACAGAAACAAAAAAAGCAAAATGCCATTGTTATGCTATTCATAAGTACATGTATCTATCTAACTATGTACCCAATATAAAGCAAAATGCACACAAGTAACAAGATAGTACTAACCAGTAGCAGTTTTTCTGATCAACTAGGATAGTTTTTTTTCCTTTTTTGTATTTATTAGTTACCAAAAGAGAAAAAAACAGCGACGAGAGATGGAAAGTCTCCTGATGCTGGTGTGGGCTTCTTCCTGCTGTGTCTACTTTTTTTCCTGTTTTTCTCTCCGTCGCCGCCAACGATTCGATAAAGGAAGGAGAATGAAAGGGAGACTTAAAAGATTAAATATGAGTTGACTTACGGAAAAACTCCATGAATTTCCCAGGGTGAACGCCAACATTGCCATTTTTATCCTTCTCCTAAAACATGCATCCATTCTCTCATTCTCATCCATCCTGAATCTACGTAATTCTCTGTGTTTAAATCTATATATAATATGTAGCTGCTGGGCGTAAACATAAGATTGAATTTGCTTTAGCACATACAAATGAAGTGAAAGAGAGGCCATAAAACATGGGATTGAATATGATTTTACTTTGTCTCACGTAAAACCTCACATGCTAGCAAAGAATCAGTGGAGTGCTTATGTAAGTTCACGCAGAAATTAAAAGAACACACACACACACACGCAGAGAGTATATGTTGGCATGTTTCGTTACGCACACTCAAGATAAGTGGATATTCTTAGAAGACAAGAGACTTCCAGAACTTCTAACCAGGTCATAAATGAAGTAAGCAGAAATAAGTCGACTTAACTCACATAGGTAGGTACCAATGATAACTCCATACAGCAATTCACATCTATAAGCCATACATAAGCCTGATTATAATTTAAATACTTAGAATGTATATAGACATCCGTAAAAACTAATGTTCCGTTATTTTTTCTCCTGATAGTGCTTCCTCTTTCCTTTCTTTGAAGACGCAAATACTTTAACATGGCTCTTGATCTATGTATAGTCATCGTCATCGTGTGCCGTCATTTCTCTTCATGCTGAAATGCTTTACAGTAAAAGTGACTGTACTTGTCCAGGCAAAAAATTGCCCATCAGCATCTATGCATAAATATTATTATGTACATAAAGTCGAAAATTGGGATAATATAGGAATTTGTGAGTAGTGTAAGGATGCAAAAACCTACAGCTTCTTGTCACTTTCATCCTCTCAATCTGTCTGAATACCAAAATAGATGAAGATTGTTTGTTTGGAATTTGTATAAACCACATAGATCCAAAAATTACACCACTTTTGCCGGCTTTACTGCTTTGTATATACTCAAAGAAGGCAAATTGTAGTTTCTTTACGTATTAACTATTATGCAGCATAAAACATTAAAACTTATGAGTGAAATGGACTATAACTAAACGGGTAGTGAAGTACATAAAGTGCCGTTTATTGGAAATGATGTCATGTTGGCATTAAGGATTGCACCAACATTTTATATACAATTTTTGTTGGCCAACTTTTACTTTTGTTCGATATTTTGGCATTGGTGTATTTTTTTCCTTTATGCATGTTTGTATGTATATATAAACAGCAGTATGTTGTGCATGATACTTTCATTCAACTTAGTTTGTCCATCAATTTATCGACGAGACTATACTCACAAGTAGCAGTATACAGAGCTACTGACTCACTGAAATAGATACAAAACATATAGAAACTCTATAATAGATGCTATCCACACATTCTAGATATCTCGTGAAGCTCGCTTAGTTTTTTTTGGATGACGCCATCCTGCTGTCCATTCAAAGCAACTAGAAGACACATAAAAAGTGCAACAACTGAGCACAGCAAAAGCATATATCATCATTATATTATGGATTCCATATTTATTTCCTTTTCCAGTGTCTATTTTGTACACGACCGCACAGATCAACTTTTTCTGCTATGCTTTTATAGGCATACATACATGTATCTTGATTTTTTTAAACTTTATGTAAGCTCGTTTACTAGTAATACAAACACATAAATGATTCACCATCTACCTAAAATGCAAGTCTGCTGTAATATTTCAGTAATATTTGTATGCAGCAAAGCAATGACATGTACCGAGAGAGGAGACAAGTTTGAACTAGTTTTTTTCCTCCTGAAGTAAGTATAACTGATGTGTCCTACAAGATTTGGTTTGGTGGTGGTGGTGAATGGATACTATTTATGCCAATGACATCCTCAAAGGAAAAGTTATATATTACTGCTGCGCTCTGCTACTGGAATATTATGTGTGATGCGGTGCATAGTACTACAACGGTACCTACACCACTGGTACTTTTGCCTACCGTGACTTTTTACGCCAAACAACAAACAAAATTGGTTACGTTTACTAGAGCATCCTTTTTTGATACATACAATATAAACACATTCTATGAAGTGGCATCCTCTTCCCTGTTCTGATTTGCTACTTTTTTCCCTTTCCTATGTCGTCATTCAACTTCTTCTTTTATCCAACAATCTGCTGCTGGACTTTGGACATTTTATCCACGAACCTTGTTCGCAATGCTTGTCTGGACAAGGAAAAGCAAATTTATTGGCACTCCAGGATTGAGTTTCAAATGAGACCCTGCTGTTTGAGATGGCGTGATAGAAAAGGAAAGATCTCAGTCGGAGGTCTTTCATTCCACTTTCACTTACTGTCTTATTCTCTTTTATAAGAAATGAGCATAGAGTATATCAGTGTGAGTATGCCATCATGCAAAGACAAAAAACCTAGTAGAGCCCATTACTTTTCTTTGACCTGCTGGAGAATAAAATGTACGTGTGTAATGGTAAAGCAGTTCAGCGTACTGAAATAAAAATGGATGGAGCGTTATGGTGAATGGGACGAATGCATTTTATGTACTTTTTTCGTTGCTTGCCATGTAATAAAGACACCTATGAAAAGACCCATTTCTTCCAATAATACATGCTTATTTCCAGATCAAAGTTCGGAGTGTGTGTTTATACAGTGAAAGATCATGATGATGACATTTGCTACGAGGAAAGAGCACTCGTTCTAACCGTGATGCTACTTTTGTAAGATCATTGAAATTGTTTAATAAAATCATTATGATTTTAGACGCACTATTGTATTAGTAAATGATGGGAGCTGGGATGTACTTGACCACCTTTTCAGATTACCCATTGGGCTAGAATAATGCTTCTATATTTTGTTTTGAATTGTGACGTGAAAGGGAAAATCTATCACTGAACAAACTCAACCTTGTTTGCTGTCAGATTTCTTTATGTCTGTAGCATGCCGGTTGGTGTTCATTACAAGCTATAATTAGCAAGCAACCAAATGCGTACTTGCTTTTCTTGAGGTTGTTTGTAGGTATTTTTACTCTTCGTGACATGTCTAGCCTGAAACATATTGATTCTTAATTAAGTTTTTTGAAGCTTCAAGAAGTAAACTAACAAGAATAAAAAAATTGAGACTTATTTTGGTCTGTGGTTTTCTCTTCGTTAATTTAATGTTGCCTGCAAAAGTAAAAGAGTAATATGACACTGACAGTTAACGTATATTACTGATTGCAAATTATTCAAAGTTACGCTACTAGCATGCAATGCGTAGGTGTGTGATTTCATTCTGATGGAACGCATCACTCCTAACAAGCATGATCTTTTTTTTCTTGAATAGGGCACATTATCCTTATTGGTGGTTATACGTAAATCATACAATACATATAAATACGTATAGATAACTAAAATTTGGTTTTTGTTAGGCCTCATGGCTTCGCCGCACGTATTAGAAGAAACTCAATTTACGCCTACAACATACACTATATGAAAATGAAAATAGATAGTTCGCGTAAGGTCACATTTCCTATGGTGTTTTAGGTCGACTATTGATACACGGGTCACACTTTCTTTCATATACAACTGCCAAATGAACCAAAAAGTTTTTGAAAAAGTATAGTTGATTTATGTGCACACACCTTTCACACTTCGACCTATATATCCTTTTACAAGGATTATTTTCTCTTTTATCATTGTGGCGTCTGGTCTGACTGATCTTCCAATTTTAGTAATGTGTATTGAGTTGGTTTTTCTGCGTGACCGACTCAACTGTTCAGCTCAACTTACGTGTAAAATATTGCTCTACCATTTCACCAAATTCATTCATTCAAAGCTAAATTCTCGTTTGCTCTCTTTCTTTTACACTTATCGAAAGACGACATTTTTGCTGAGTGGGATCTGATAATTTTGTTTTCTCGCAGTAACAAGGTATACATATAAGTTTAATGCTATCCTCAATTTTCAATACTGGAATATAAATGCTTGTTTTCATGTTACAAGAATTTACTACTATGAAGAAAAATTCAAGTGCCAAATAGTCACGTTGTGTGATGAGCTGCTGCTGCTGCTTCTCCAGCTGCTAAATGCAGCACACGTTTTTTTCGAGGATCTTTAGGAACGAAAGCACTTGATTGATAAGTGACAATAAAAAATACCTTCATACATTTACAAGCAGTTCACTTTTTAAATTGTAAGCGGTTACAATTAAAGTAAATGTTACGATTTTTCCTACGCTAACATCTTTTATACGGTTTAAAAATGTATACGTACTTATGCATGAACCCTATATTCCTATATAGGTATATAGTGTCAAGAAGGTAAGGAAAGTAATCCAAAATGAAAATATTTGGAACACCCCTTTCACTTTATACTATCCATTATACAGTCTATCCGCTTCCGCTCTTCTCTTCTCCTTATGATTTTACTGCCTTTTAAGCCAAACTACAGAGACGATAAGTAAGTGAGTGACAGTGACAATCAAAAGACGCCCCCCTTATCACACGAGCATCTGTCTCTGTTCCCACTTGCAAACTCATCATCATTATTCTTGTGGTAAAACTGACATCATTATATATTACATTTAAGTATTTTGCAGTGCCGCCTACAATACATTTAACTAATATAGTAAAGTAGAAAATTTACAGTGTAATGGAATATGAAGACAGATAGTTTCTCTTTTTTCTCCATTTTCCTTCAGCAGACACTCAGGGACGCATCCATTTTCTTTTCTCTTGCAGATTATAGATTCAAATGAATAATGTGTGGAATAAAACGTGTTGAAAATGGAATTAACAGAAGTAAGTAGTGCTTGAGTGTGGTTGAGTAATAAACTTAAAATCCTCTGGGAGCTACTCCAGCTCAATACTTATTTACATGCTTCCAAAATAAAAAGTTGTACTTGTACTAGTGCGTTTGAACTATGGCTATAAATATTGCATGAAAATACAAAAAATTTTGTTATACAAGCATATCACTCTGTGAAAGTTGTAAGAGAGAGGATTTTCAATCTTTACACTAAACATCAAGCATTTTAGATAGTTTCGAATTTAAATTTAACTTTTCCCTGTTCCATGAATAATTACTGCGTTACCCAATGTAAAATATACTCAACATTGCGGTTTATGTCATTATAAGTAAGCAAAAAAAAGTTGATCTACAAGTTCAAGCTTTCCACTAATAACGGTTTTTTCTCTCCACTTTTCATAATGTTCGAAAGGAAGTGCTACAAATAAATACAATGTTCCATCTGGAAATTTATATGAGCAAGCAGGGTCAATGACACATATTTTGACATTTCCTTGTAGACTTTCCACGCGAAAATTTATCTCAGTTCTTGTTTTAGTAAGAGTAAAGCACCAGATTCAAATTGTATACTTTGAACTTTCTTTCAAAGAATATCCGCCCACGCACACCACAAACTTACTCGTGTACCTTTAGGCCGATTTCTGTTCAATGTCTTTTTATTAAAAAATACCTTTCTCTTACCTTATAACTCAAGCATTCTGTATTTGGTCAAAAGTTTAGACATGTGCTAAATATATTTCATTCATTTAACTAGGTGTACATTTACTGCTGTAGTATTTATACTGCACATTACTATACACCAGTCTGTTGTAGATGATTGCAAAATGTTAGCATGTCGTTCCTTTCATCTTTAAAAAGAAAGCACCCTTTCGTCTCAAAATAGTAGGTATTATTCAACCCTCTTATAATCTTATATTGTGAAACCACAGTGAAGTATGAAACTACATAGTTTAGCCGCTTCCTCTTTTTAAAAGCCTCTTTTCACCGTGTTTATTTGGTGTGTGTTCTTTTAAGAGATGTGACCACATCATTCAGCTATTATTAGTATTTGCAGCAAGAACGCATAACAACAACACAGCTATACCAACTTAGCCACCACAAGAAAAGAATGTCTTAAAATTACACTCAAAGGAGCTCAAGAACGGTTCTTTTCCTCCATCATGGTTTATTTAAACAAGCCAAATCCATTAGTTAAGAATGCTAGGATATGGGATGATGATGATGATGATGATGAGAAGCAGTACGTTATTGTGCTCTGCTACCACCATACTACTCCAACAGTACTCCTGCTATTCAGTTTACCAAATACTCACGTTTTGCGGTAGCGACAATGGCAGCGACAAACGAACAACAACGAATAGGGAAAGCAACTATCTACCAAAAGTTACGTGGCTTTTTTTCATTTAAAATGGGTACAGAAAAGTGTACGCAGACAGAAAACGAACAGAATAACAAACTGGCAGGTTTTCTTCTACAGATACATAACATTATTTTAACAGAAATAGTGTAAAATGTTTGAATAGTACTCATACAAAGAGATACATACATATATAGGCATAATTGTAGAGCTAAACAGGTTTCTCTCAAATTCTCTTTTGCCGACATTCTAATACATTTATTATAGAGTGCTTGATAATAATGTACTTACTTAATGTACACCAAAACCAGCCACCATTCTACACAAGTAGTGAAAGAAGCCATATAATGCAGTAAAGTGTTAATAATAACAATAATAATGCACTGCAGTAAGTACGCTCTCGTTGATGGTATGGTAGTATTTGTAGCTGCGTTTTTGCGCTGTAAGTAGACAAAATAGTACGTATGTGGCGATAATGGTAATGGTACTATTAAAAGGGTAGAGCTTTCACCGATGGAATAAAGGATGTCATGTGCACTCGCACATGTATACATACGCATTTCATCGAGCCCATTTAGCCAGGGAAGGACTTCTTTGTGTTCTTTATCAAAAATATGGCATAGAGGTTAAATGTATTTTTCAGAGGAAGCTGTAGAAAAGAGGTAAGTCATAGACAAAAAGTCCAAGGTAGAATGTTTACACCAACGAAGCTCACAGAATACCGCGCTGGTGTTTCTAGCATACCTAATGGTTAAGTATATATTTGTGAAATGCCGATGGTAATAAACATTAGCGTCACATCATCTCTGTCAGAATTAATTCTCATTTACTTTCACCGTAGTTTTATTTCTGGGCCTTTTTCTTCTTCTTGGTGCAAAACAAGTAGCGTAAGAAAGAGGTCCTTGGCTTTTTCTCAGCACCAGAAAGGAAGCCGAGGATTTTTTTCGGAAGTGAAAGATGAGGAGGACACAAATTACGCATTGGTGGTTTATGTGGTGACGATAGTGAGTATGGTCGTCGGTTGTGTGGCTGCTGTGGTTCTTGATGCTCTCTTTCATTCAAAAGTACTAATAAATGTTTTCTTCTTCTTGTGATTTTCTCTTTCAACAGAAAATGCAGATAAAGTCTGATAGACACAACCCCATGTACACAAGTGTGTGCATTCTAATGTTGCTTTATCCGCAGTTCCTGCTTCTGACCTATTTGAGTACAGCTCCTTTGGCTTTTCTAACTAAAGTTTTACACTAGTCTGCGTAAGTAAAAGTAACATTTAAATATAAGTATGTATCAGCTTAACAGTGTACCTACAACGTGTCTTATAGGTATATACTGTATTTATAGCATGGACACTGCAGAATAAATTTCTCCTTTCTCCTTTCGCTCAACAAAATATATTAATGCAAAAATTAGATAACTTGACAGTGTCAGCCGAAAAATGAGAACAAATGGATGAATAACCATTGAATCATACTTTGATGAAAATATGAAATCCCCATAATATTATTTGAAAACAAGAAATATATTGATTTTCAGATACAGATAACAGTTCATGTGGCCTTAATACACTAGACCAACGATAAAACACTTGATCTTACCAAAGAAATTTAAAATAAACTCGTTAAGTAAGATTATGACTTCCTTTTCTCTAAGCATCACCAAAACTTTCTTGGTAATGCAATGTTACGAATTGTTAGGTTACACATTTTCTCCATTGTGCCAGCACATAAAACTTTGTTGATAGGAAATTCAAATAGAGAGAGCAAAATCGAATACTGTATGGCAAAAAATTATAATTCTAGAAGACAATGAGTTTTTAATTTTGCAGGGTGCAGGCTAGCTAAGTAGACAAGTTAACGGCCCAAAGAATAAATAACTGCGAATTAGTACAAATGCACCATGATACTATTTATGCATATGCCTATTTAACACTATTTTCTTTTTATTACATAAGTTTTTATGGGTTAGTAGAGCTACATGAATCTCACGAAATTGAAAAGTTTCACACATTAATAAAATTTCAATGCAAGTTATCTGATAATGGGATTACATGGTACTAATATACTCATTACAGTAATCTGGAATCGTTGCACTTCATTAATTTTTTCACTTTTGTCAAGCGAAAAGTTTGTCTTGAACCGTACTACTTGCCACATTTATACAATCTCCGTTCCTACTGCTTCCACGAGGAGACGTATGTTTTCATCAAGGCATGCAGAGGAATGCTATCTTTCCTTAGAATCATTTCATTGTTTGCCGCGTTGTCTTCCTGTAGAACTAACATACAAGAGAAACCATTAACAAAGGCTATACTTCCGGTTGCACTTTTATTAGCCCAACTTTACGAATAAGATGAGTTTTCTAATTTTTCTCAGCATCCGACCACCCGGTCATTAGTTGTTTATAAATGTGACAAAACGACAGCGAGTTCCGTTAAGCGGAAAGTTATACCATATCAATGTTACCCAAAGATGCAGGTTCTAGTAAGTTACTGAAACAACCATAAATTTGTCAACTATGACTAAGAGACATGTTATTATTCAGGACTGAGGACCTTGTCCAACTGAACAATTCTCATTATTGCAGATACATAGGCGAGGGGAAATGGATTATGTGATATTTTTTTACAGTATCGTATAATTGTAATTGCTTAAATGGTGGTTATGCAATTTTAGGGAACTCTTCCATTTTTTCATGTGACCTACATATTGTACAGCTTGTGATTCTATATAAAAATGATCATGTCGACTCATTTGGGGTAATGTGCTCCA
>JAHZMZ010003526.1:0-15342 GCA_027743805.1 Lepidocyrtoides sp. E14 | reverse complement strand
ATGTGGTATTAATGGCTTTATAGACAAAGATGCTAAGACAAATCATTTTATGATAAACGAAAGCAAGGACACTATCTTATGACATTTTTGCACTGACAACGATGTAGTATTAGGACACAATTATCTCCTTCCTGCAATGGTAGAGTACAAACGCGACCATAATCACACATCTGCACTCAGTTTACCCTTTCGTGTATATACTATATACTCTACCAATAGGTAGGACCACAAAAGTAGGTAAGTGTATTTGGTGGGATTCCAAAAAGTACAAAAACACGATTTCATGCACACTTTTGCTGCTGATCACTTGTCATATTGCATTTCATTGGTTGTGAATTGGAGCATCAATGCCGTTTTTATAAATAGCAATCGCTGAACCGTACATTTGAGGTTATTTTGAATCACCAATTTTGTACTTTAAATTTCTCGCTGGGTGACTCTTGTCTGCATTGCTATAAGAAGTGGAACTGGTTTACACACAGGCGACAAGGGATGTCTAAGTAAAAAAGGTCATCAAATTTTATCGACAACGAATTAAAAAAGAAAATATGAACTTCCCTTTGAAGTATATAACCCAAAGTCAACAAAATCACTTGCCAGTAAATGAACATGATTTTATTATCTTTGCCCTTCCATATTAGTGCATAACAGTGTGTTTATATAACTATTGCGGTTCCAACAAAAAATACAATCTTGGTTTCAAAGAAGAGACAGAAATATGTATGCAACAAATGCATTCACAAATGACAAGTTTACTTTTCATTCACACGATATTGAAAACAATTTTATGTCACGTCAGCTATATCTATGCTCCACCTGTACAGTGTTTGGGTAGGACATGGTGCAAAAATTCTGACTTGCTAACAAGTTTCAAGGATACGCTTGCAAGCAAATTTAAAATGCCGAGCGTGACTCATGCCATGTACCAAATGTAACATCACATTATTTTTGTTACATTAGACCCACTTTTATATCACATTCGTATGCCTCACGGGAATGGCCTTGAATATATTTTATTTTATTTTTATTAACTAACCACCTACATTGTTAAGTCTCAATCTCGTCCGAAATTCAGAGCCATGATCATGTATATTCCCTTGACAGAAAACACTTCCCACAGCCGCCCGTTTAAAAGGCATCAACGCAACACTCTGGCAAGATAACCAAATAATGATAATATGCTACTCACGAAACTCCTATGCCATCTCTTTTACACATACATTCTATCAAATGCAGATTTTACGATCACGGAAACGATAATGATTTCTGGCTCTTGTCTTTCACTTTATCTCGTCTGTATTGTTTTTGTTTGTTCGTGCTTGCTTGTGTGAGAGAATAAATATATAATCTCATATTACTCCACGTTTTTTTACTTGCCATTCCCACCACTGACATCAATTGAGGTCGAGTGCAATCTAATAAATTGTACCTTCAACCTTCTTTTTCTGTCAACAATGTCTTTGTCTCTGAGTTTGGTGCCCTGGGAGGAAAAACTTTGTATTTGAAGCAAAACCGATTGTATTAACATACAATTTAAGTGTCCGCATCAACACAAACATACATATTTATGCACATATTATATGGTTCACACACATATAATAGAAACAGTGCATATCAGAGCAGATATATGCCATTATTGTTTGTGAGTTACAACTTTTGACGATAGTTTTATTTTTCTCTAGAAGAAAGCATTTCTAGACAAAATATCTACATACAATCGTCTCAGACGCAAATGTTAGTACATACTATATGAAGACTTGTTCGTATTATATCATTGGTGTTGTTACCAGATTACCTGTTCCAAGTTGTATCAATTGAACAATAAATGTAGATACATATAGAACTACATGCTCTGTGTACATACAAGACAATCTACTTTTGCATAATGTAAAAGTAGCTCCCAAAAGTATGCGTATTATACACATATGAGACCAATCCAATATTATGTGGATTGGGGCACTTGTACCACTTGACTGCTTTCCTAAGTACTTCAACTTTTCCTTAACAAGGTAACTCACGGGAAAGAGCAGAGATGAGATGATGAGAAAGCAGGAGTGGGTTAGCAAACGAACAAATATAAGTAGACATATACAGCTTCCAGGCAAAAAAGTGAAACACAGCCTTCTTCCTTCTATTCTTTTCCTCAAATATTATATTATTTTTCTGCTTTTTGTAGTACTAATATTGCAGAAATATCCACACAACCACTTACCCCACATCATACATACGCGAACATACATGGATACATGTCTATTCTACAGTGATGGCTCCGCTTTCCAGATCTCTTTGACTTGGCATATTTTTTGATCTCCTCCTGTTCCAGCCTATCCTTTGGTTTATTCTCTGAGTACGTTTTACTTGAAAATCTTTTCAATTTTTCTTTGCGCCTATAACTCTACATATTATGCTTTCTTAGCTGGCTACCTACAAATTATAGGACATGGTGGATTTGTGTCCTTTCATGTTTAGCCTCATTACTATGCAAAGGGGTCCTCTGTACAAGTTGCAATTTTTTATTATCTGAAACGAAAAGAAGTGAGTTGCATGGTGGAACCTGGTATATATGAACATCACATCAGAAGAGAAAGTAGACGACGCATTTTTGTCTGCGTCTGAAATTAGGTATTGATCCCTGTGGCACGCCATTGGAAGTCTTTCCAGCAGAAAAGAAACCAATTTAAGCGAAGAAATGTAAGAAAAATTCGTAGTATGTATTTTTTTTCTCATCGACTAATAATATTATTACTTCATATTCTGGAAAAAGGTACGCAAATCTCTAGAATTTTATAATCATATAAAATACAATCAAATGTACATTTACTGCCTCAATGAATTATTCGTTTGTGTTATGAAACCGTGCTACTGATTTTTTTTGTACTATGTATTTACATTTACATGTATAACAATGCCATTTAGACAATCTATAAGTAAGCTACGTACATGCATATACGATACGAGCTATACCACTACCTTCTTTTAACTTTCTCTGACTATTCATGCTGATTAAAGTTGAGTTGCAGTGGATGAAATGCTGCAGTCAAAAGAGTAAAGTAGTTAGAGAAGCATGAGTTCATGAGTGAAAAGTACCATACTAAATTATTTGAAGAATAAAAAACGAGTATAGAAAATGATCTGAATTCTAATTTTCTTCCTATGCATTAGCACTCAAGTACTATTTCTTACATGCATACATACTGCAAACTTTTATGGTATGAGAATGTATCGTGCGCCTCTACACTTGATCATTTCAAGACAACACTGCTTCCTATTATTGCTGCACTCTCTACCTACTCTCCATGCATGCTAAATAAATATTCTCAAAACCCAAATGATCACATTGTTTCTTCGTTGAATGATTCCGGATCGAGAATATATGGGAGAAAATTTTCGATCCATTTCATGATGAGTTTACTTAGCCGTCATGTGCACAGACAGTGATAGCATAGCACTACGTGTGGCTTACTTCTTACTGAGTGGATGAAAAGTTACCACGAGACATTTCCATGCACAAAAGGCATTTGGAATGTATATCCATATAAATTGACTGCTAATAAATGCATGCTTACAAGGGGAAGTAAATTTTTCACTGCACGAATTGGTCAATACACCTTCTTCAGCTTTTTTTTATCATCACCAATTTTCAGCTGTTTTTTCTAAGAGAAAAGTTTGCTTTCATAAAAAATTTTAACCTCTGCGTTTCACTTTCACTTTATAAAATGCGACTTCAAAGCAAACAAGAAAGGTTGCGCACAACACTTGCATAATATGTTTTAGACTGTGTATATTAGGTAGTAGTAGTAACAATATGTTTCGTTTCCTTTGGCATCATCATCATTATGTCTGCAAGTAATCAACAAACTCACAAGAGGGGTGCATAGTTCCTTTGTAGCTTCCTGATACGAATAGGGATTGAGAGAAGTATTAATACTTATTTTAGCGAGTAAATAACAGGAACAAATTGATGTGTGAGGAAGCAGTAGAAAGAAATAGCCTTTTGTATCTTCCGATAAAGCATTAAAGTTATATGGTCACGGGTTTGTTGTTCTTTTCTGTTCTGTCTGGCAGCTTGAGAGTGGTTAGCTGTTGATAAAAAGGGAAAATGCATTGTTTGTTGATCGGGTACTTTTACTTCTGTTTAGTTTCTGCTTCGTGTTGAATAAAAAGGAGGGAAAAAAGTGCTGCAGAGAAAAGCTTTGTACAAAACTCCTCTACTCTCACTTTATACCCATCATCATCATGACATAGGCCATTTCACCCGTGTGGTGGTGATGATGGTGTCGGTAGAAGTTGTTATTATGTATGGTCGTTGATCGCTTTTGTGGTTTCCATCTGTACATGAAGCGTTATCGTGTGTGAAATGTGAAATTGCGAGAGAGAAAGGTATGTGAGGAAAAAGTGAAAGTTTTTAAATGATCTTAGTTATGGAGTGCACGACGGCACAATGTTATTACGGGGCATTTGTGCATAGAGGGTAGCATGAGTTAATACTTTCTTTGAAAAGAAGTATCAGGACGATAGATTATTTACCCAATACCGAGAATCAAAATGAGCAGTCAAAAATAAATAGGTTTAGAAACTCGGCTTACTGATCATGACGCGGAGGAGGAGGAGGAGGAAAGGGAAAGAAAAACTCACGAAACGGGAAAGGCGTTTTGGTTTGTTTAGCAGCTTCTTTGAGTGTTGTGTTGCTGTCTGTAGATCAACTGAGGAAATGACAACATCACCTCAGATTTTGTGCATGCTTTGCCAATGGTAATTCAGGAGGAAATTTCTCCTTTCAATATTTCTAGTTAGATGATGTACCTTTGAGAAAAGAGTAAAAACGGAAGTAACGGGAAACGTTCCACGCTTCAGTAAAAATATAGGGTTGTTGGGTGCGTGAACAGAAAATGAAGTTTTCTAAGAAGTGAAAAGCTTCAAAATAATACAAACCTTCTTCCCGTATTTTCTATACTTTAACATGAGTTTTTTTTACAATTTCTTATTTCCTTGTATTTCCATGTATCAAGATAAAAAAAACGGTTATTTATGTATACAAAAGTAGACTCAATAAACTGTACCTCCAGCAGCAGCAGGGATCATGATCATCGTCTCAACAGTGGTAATTTTTTTGGGGAGAGCTTTTACAAACGAGGTTAGTATTTTTTACACATCGCAAAACTCTCTTGACGAGTTCCTTTGAAAAAGTGTTTATTTATGTTTTCCAGCAGAAGAACACTTTTCCCGAGCACTTGTAGTGGTGTTGTGCCCAAACTGAGTTCGATGAATTAAAAAGGAAAGCTTTAGAGCCATGATTCTTCTATTTTTTTCATCTGCCGTTAGACGTAAACGATTGCTCTGATGTAAACTTTCACATGCATGCATCCAATATTTGCAATAGGGTATGGTAGTGTATATTGTGATAATGATGTACATACATTTTTCCTACAATTTTATTTTTTTGTGCTGTGTGACGGTGATGAACGACTTTGATAAAAACGCATGGTGAATGGTCTTCAGACAGACCCTGAAATAAAATGGTGTTGATACTGCAACGAGAGTTCGTTGCCTTGTTCTTGTGCCTAATACAAAACTCGCAATTTTTTTTTATTTCTGGTAACCTTCTTGAATGATTCATTACTTCACACATAAACAAAAGCCGTATTACATGCCTCACTGGTTGAATAACACTTTCTTACGCCTTGCCGCGTTGCGTTTGTACTTTCAAATATATGTGCCCAAGTGAAAACGCTTTTATTAGTTGTTTGAAACACGGACAAGACAAAAAGGACAGACTCTTGGTCTAAAAAAGCCCTTGGCTAATGTTCGGGATTAGTTTGAACAAAACTGATTGTGTATCACAGGCCGCTTTCTCCTAGCACAGAGCATTAAGGCGTGTAACTTCATTTAAAAGTATAATTTCTTCTTTCTCCTTTGTACGCAATATGTGCATTTACACACACACACATACACACGCATTTTTCATGCCTATTATGAATTCTACACATGAACACATTGTCTTAATTTTTATTAGTTCATACTGCTACCATTTTTTATATTTTATTTGTAAGGAATATTTTAAGGTAGATAGGCAACTACAACACAAACAGTGGTAGTTGTAAAATTGCTCAAACATCGCATAAAATCATACAACTCTGTAAAACCTTCAATATTCCCTTCCCTCCTGTAGAGACGAGATAAAAGAAACGAACCAAGAGTCGGACAAAATTTTACATTAGAATTCTAATCTGTTATCAAAATGGGACACACATAAACCAACATGAAAAATTGAGAAAAATATGAAATAAAATTTTCGATTTATGTAATCTCCAGTTTACTATGTGTGGCCAATATTTATGGCAAACTTCAAGAAACCCATATTATATAACAATTGTGCGTTTCATTCTCAGCATTTGTATCGCTGTACATTTAAATATTTCAAATTTTATTATTTGTATGAGATTTTTTTATTACTTGATTTTGAATGACTGCAATATGGTGTAACTTGGAAAGGTTCGTGTGACACGATTTTTATGCGTATTTTAACAAGAGATTTACTCTCATCTCAATTCATGT
This sequence comes from Lepidocyrtoides sp. E14, assembly GCA_027743805.1. NCBI lineage: Eukaryota > Metazoa > Arthropoda > Collembola > Entomobryomorpha > Entomobryidae > Lepidocyrtoides > Lepidocyrtoides sp. E14. The sequence continues at coordinate 8,787 of JAHZMZ010003526.1, read as the reverse complement.
AGGAAATACAATAAAAAAACGTAAGTTCTCCTTGTCAGTGTGAAGACACACAAGTGGTAAAGCGTAGTATAAAAATACTTTTTCTCTTTTATTATTTAAATAATGCAAAAAGTCAAGTCGTGGTATTAAAACCAAAAGAAGCCCTTCCAAAGCCCAATAGAAGTGAGGTTTCTGACCTGTTCTTTTCAAATGCATGCATAAAAAATACACACATGCCTACATACATGCATACATACACACATTAGCAAGCCCTTTATTACACTTATGTGTAATGTACGTAGGTACATATGTTTTTTAATAGATCTTATTCGGTTCACTTGCCATGACTTTTTTCCCCTCTCGTCTTCATCTTCTTTCTCTATTCAATTTTGTATAAAGTCAATTAAAATCTCGTGCTAGTTTCAGATTCTATACATTTTAACGAGAAAGGAATGCATGGTGAATCAAATCTACTCTGGAATTTCGTGTGTTGGGAAAACTACTTTTACATTCTGCAATATTCTTCGACTCTACACCAAAGAGTAGTGGCTACTGATATAATGTTGCTTTTGTGTCTTGTAATGTAATTTAAAATATAAGGAAAACGAGCACGGAAGTTGGTAGTGAAGCCATAAAATAAGACACAAGAGTAGATATGAAGTGCATTAAGTTCATGCGCTGCATTTATATTACATTTGTTGTAAAATGGGATAACAGTGGTCGCATACACATTGAGGGAAAATACATAGGTACATAGTTACATTACATGCATGATGCTAGAATAGTGATGCCCCTGACGCTGGCCTAGCTACTATATAGATTGTGGAATCAGAATGCATGGGAAATGCACACGATTTTCTCTTCATTGAGATGAGATAAAAAAAGATTCTTTTTTTTATAGAAAAACGAGAAGCTTCAGGGTACACTGTATGGCACAACTGGTCTTCAGTTGGTGAATCAATTTATTTCGAGTAAAAAGTGAAAACAAAGGTATAATAAAGATATAAAGCGCACAATAGTGCGTACAGTGGTGAGAGAGAGAGGAAGAGAGAAGACATAACGAGTGCATTAATACTATCTGCCTGAGTGGTCATGCGTTTCATATCATATGGCCATTTAATGCATTAGGTCCGCAAGTCACTTATGAAATTGGCTGTAGAATGAGAGAGTACATGAATGTATGATAGCAATGTTGTACTAGAACACACGCCACAAGCAAAGTAACCACTAAACTTTTGCTTTCTAAACATATTTGATGGTTGTTTGTATATGTAACAATGATAATAATAACAATATAAATACACATAGTGGTAATAAACTTGGTTTTAAAAATGGCCACTACTATTATGTGATGCAACGCATAAAATAACGAAGACATACATAGTACCCTGTAACACCAGCCAACAGTATCATTATTATCCCGAGCACGTGAACAGAATCATGAATCCATTTATATTTATTTTTTCGTTACGACTTGACTTCCAAATTATATTTTTCTCAATACGTGCGTTGCTGCTACATGATATAGTTTATATTACGTAACTGAATGTTGCATGTACATGTACATATATGAAACTCTACCATGAGATCAAATTTACTCGTGTTATAAATATGCACCATCATCGTAATATGCAGTATTACCTTGTTTACTAGCGCAATGGTGCATGCAATAATAAACTAGTAGAGTATAGGTTGTATCTACTCTTACTTTCTTCATCACCAGTTACTATCCGAGTATCATCACTATCAATGAGTTTTTTGCTTCGTTAGTTGCATCGGCGTGTAATCACGAGATATTGTTTTTGTCTTTAAATCGGAAAAAAGAGTTTTTGTATGAAAACGATCCTTTTCTTCACAAATCTTCACAAAAGTTGCAACCTTTTACTTCTTGTTTGAAAGCCATGTTAAGTATTATGTTACATTTTTGCAAATGTTAAGAAGTTTTAATTTCAATTCGCTCTAATTACTTAATCATCATTATATGGCAAAATATATTTTGTGCATTCTTAAATCATACCCTTACATTCAAACATGAAATGGCAGTAAAAAACTTCAAAGAGATTCAAATCCAATGTTTTGTTTCCTAATTTTCTTTAACTTTCACATTGTTCACATTCGCAACACTGCATTTGAATGAAACGGAAAAAACCTTAAATTTAAATTGCTAAAAATGTGCTGGCTCCTCTATAGTCGACTGAGACAAGACGAAAAAAAAGAAATTTGCTGAAAACGTGGTGATCATTTGGACTTTCTTTAATTCGTTTTTCTTTCATCTGTTATAAACTCAGCAGGAAACTTCTTCAGGGCTTGGCATATCCTTCCTATTCTTGCTTCCTTTTACTTATATGAAGTACACATTATGATTTATAGAAATTTAGACGGAAGCATATCCATATAAAGCGCAAAGGATGCAGCTTTTTAAAAGGGTTCTTTACCACTTTTTTGCCATAGTACACATCACAACTCTCATCAACTCAGTCAAAATACACTGGGCGTTTTTGTGTGCAGACGTGCTCGTGTGTTCCACAAGTTGAAATAAACATGTAGTGTTCCTGCCTGCCTTTTCGTATAAAAATTTCATATAAACTTGAACAAAAGAAATGAACGATTGAATAAGTTAGTTTAAGAGAGAACCAAAAAAGTTGCCAAAATACGTTCTTTCTCCTCCTTTCTCTCGTTTTACGTTGATGACGATATGTATCAACAGTGTATTTTTCATGCCTCAATTCACTTGTTAATTTCTTTAAATTTCAGTTCACACACTTTACAGCAAACCACCATCAGCACTACTATACCACCATCATAATCGTGTGTATGAGCATCATCATCATCAGGCAGCACCAACAACGAGAGAATGCAGTATCATCATTACGATCTCTATATAATATGCTTCCTCTTCTCATCTCCCCTTCTTTCGTCTCATTCCCTTTCTTTCTTACTTTCAAATATCTGCTGGCTTTCTCTATTAAAAAACTGCCAAATAACTTTGTCTTTAATTACTATTAAGTAAGTGTGAAACTTGAGAAGAAAAGGGTAAAAGTAAGAAGAGAAAACAAAAGAAGAGGCAAAACTACCTATAGATTCATTCCACATATGGAATATGTAAGTAGAATGCTTATAGCAGTAGCAAACTTTTTTTGTAAAATACCTCCATGAGTATTATTACTGCCACTACAACTGCTGCTTTCATCAACTTGCCCAAATGGAAGAGATGCAAAGACACAACTTTATTCGAAGAGAGGACATGCCAAGCAACCAGGCTAAAATTCGGCACGTCTTGCTGACAGCGTTTATTTACAACTGTTGTGTATGCTCTCCTTTTTGCTGCTTGTTACCTTATTTCTAATGTATTGTTTGGTGTGTTGTATGTATGCCTTCATTAACGTTTCATTAGGACGAGTCGAGCCGTGAGAAAAGAATGAGCTGCTACTGAAAATGAGCATGCGATTATTAGTGGTGTACAACCATAATATTATGCTGCATCTCTCTACTTCTGCTCACTACTACTACTATAAGTATACTCACTCGGGGAGCTATCCATTTTAATCAGTCTTCACACCACTACCTCCATTCCGCCATCATTATCTCGTCTTGAGACTGTGCCACTGTCTTGTATTATTTTTCGCTTTCATTTTCGATACATTGTTTGGATGTTTTGCAAGTTCAATGTAAAAACGTGCTTGGGTTTCATGAATTACACAGATAACTGATTATTGAAAATATTAGGTTCCATAAGAGGCATAAAATGGCCATGTTTCAAATAATTTTATAGCGTGTGTTGGTTGATGTCTATTGTGCATTGTTGGTGTGCACCACAATGCTCTGTTTGCGACAAGTTTGGCAAACATTAAGTCTCACAATCAGTAGAAGCAAGTAGTAAGACGAAACAAGCAAATGTTGTGCCAGTTTACACGTATTGCCAGCAAAGTTCCCAGACGCATCGTTATCTTTTTCCTAACGGAGGGAGTCACATAGCATTAAGGAATCAAGGACAAAGTCCATGGTTTATGTAACCTTGAAAAATTTGGTGATTCCGGTCAGATAAGCTTGGAAATTTTTTACAGCTAACAAAAAAAGATGACTAAGTATTAAACACATATTCCACGATTCTAGGTATATAAGACAGTTTACCATTAACTATTTGTATGGAAGAAAAAAAAATGAACTAGGGAGATATGAAGCTAACAAAAATTTCAAGCAGCTGGCCTAGTATTGCAATACTACTCATTTTAAGCCGAATCTGTTGCTTACTTGTAGCATCGCAAAATTTCGATGCTTTTGGAGTTGGCATATGTCTGTTTTCTGTTTTGGAGTTTTCAACACAGAACAAAACTAAGCTCACTTCGTATGCCTCTTGAGTTTTTTCTGCCAAATCTAATCATACATTAGGGTCACAGCAAAGTCATTTGTTGTGAACATTTTAAAATAAATATTTACAGGGCTTGTCTCAGTTTTTATGCCTTTTCGATTGATTGTAAATATTTGTTGGAATTAAATAAACAGTAAAAAACAAAAGATACAATGCAATAAATGAAAGTATAGATAAGAAATCTGATCCTGTTCTATGTAGGAATTCCTGCAGCTTTCTATTAAGCTCTTCAAAAACACAAGACATGACTATTTATCCACGATTTCGTGTTGTTTTTGAGTGCAACTCAAGTTTGTGTGGCGAACTTACCAATAACGATAATGGAATTGTCGATAAAAATAGCATAGGTATATATTTGGAAATGACACATCATTCCTTACGACTCTTAGGTCTAACGTTTGTTTGTTGAAGTTGTTAGGTACGTACTTAAAGCAACAGCACTATACATGGTCATCTCCATCTCCTGACTGAGAAAAGAAAGTACAAAATATAGTACAGCTGGAAGTTATAAACCTTGTACAAACAAAGGTAAAAAATAATTAACTAGGTATTAATAAAAGCGCTGAAGATTTGGTTGCTTTTCGAAAATTAATAAAAGTCATAGAGTAAAAATAATTTACCTCTTATGATATTGCCTCGCATTAACTCTTATAAAGTAAGTACTGCGTGCACCAAAGCTTGCCATTGCTTGACTAGTATTGAAGCAAAAATTTAATTGTGCACAAATAAGTACCAAGAGAAAGTTCACCGAGCCACTGAAATTTCTACTTTAATATTTACCATAATAATTCAACATCATCGTCTTCTACCGTTAGAAAATGCTCATGCAAGTTAACCGATACCTACGAAATGAAACTGTAAAGTTATGTTCGTTTGCTCTATTCACTTGCCTCAGCACGGATACATATATTCATATACAGCCTTCAAATCTCATTTTCTGAACTAAAGATATTCGCTTGCATAGGTAAATATGAACTTGGTATTTGCATAAATATTAACAACCAGTTCTACTGCTCCTATTTTTGGAGTGAAAATATTATTAGCAGAGAAGACAAACCATGAGAAATGAGTTACTTGGTTGTCACTTTTCGTAGCTTCATTAAAACAAAAATCCATTCCTATGTTGTCTACTGTGTACCCAGTGCAATGTACACAAGATTTTAATTTTATTACAGCTTCTTCGTTTCTCAGCCTCTCAATTTCTGCTGGCTTTTTTATTATTATTTTTGTCAGTCATCTCCTGAATTGCTACTTTTAACGATCCGTGGTGATTCACTGTTTTTCTTTCAAAATAGTTTACAATATTTCTACAGCACACCTTATATTTTCCCAACCAGGCCAATTTTATTTCTTGCAAAGCGTTTTTCCCAAATGCTGCTGCTTTTCTACAGTAAATATAAGTTGTTTGGGGAAAAACTGCTTCCCAGAAAGAAAACACACTTTTCTTCGTGAATGAGTCTCTTTTGCTAGCATTCACTGTAAACTTTCCCTACGCCAATGTCATCCTACATTATCTAAAATAGGTGTCCATATTGTAGATTTAGTGTAGTAGAGTTCTACAACATTTTTATGCATACTTCATACTTTCTCCTGCTCTGCTCAAGATTGAACTCTGCAAACTTTCTCCACTTGTTTTCGTACACATTATTAAAGCATTGAGTAAACTAAACTGGTAGTAGTATATAGCTTGCTAGATAACTTGAGAAACACACTGTTGACAGTTAAACGAGGTTTGCTTATAAGCAAAACTGGATTTAAGACAGTTTTTTGAATGAGTTGCATACTAACAGACTATAAGAGAAAATGAAGTTGCTATCTGCTCTAGACTTCAAGACTTTTACTAAATGTCTTGTAATATGATACTTTTTTTTGTGACACAAACAGTTTCAAAGTACTAACTACGCCCGCACCGGTGAAAGTACTGCTAGTAACTATATGAATTGTCAAATAGTTTTGGTTTTATTCTCTTATTTTTCTCTTCTTTCAGCTAACCAGTTAGCTCCCACAGTTTTCCTTCCGCTTCCTTATTATCATTCTTGGGTAAAAGTTTTTATGTATAGTGGGCTTTTTTTACGGAGGAAAAAGTAAGATATTGGAAAATTTTCTTCTGATTCAGCAAAGAAACAGCAACACACTGTACTATTGAATGAGCTGTATTTATATATAATGCGTGCTATCTACTTTAATATTGTGAGAGAAAGAAATGAAAGCTTTTTTAATGCTATATCAAAAATACTTATGTATGCATGTATGTATATTAGTATATCAGAATAGATGCTTGCTTTCATCATCATTATAATCTCCTCACGAGATAAATTGACAAGAGAAAACTTGGACGTCTTGTTAACTCAAAAGGGTTTCTTCGTGTTTAACAGTATTGAATTAAATACGTCCGCAGAACAAATCAATATGTATGCGTTGAAGAAAAAAGGAAGGAAGGGGGCGAGAAGAGGAACCTTCATAAAAAAAGAACATAATAAAGCTAATCATGGGGCGAAACGAGTCTGGCCGGACAAGACTGGTAATAAACTCGACTAATGTTACCAAGTTGTTACATAATGGAATAGTTTTATTCCGCCATGAGAAGCATGTCGCCCGCCTTCAAAGAACGTTGAACCCTTTTTCACCACAACTTGAGGGAGTTGCAGTGCAGCAAAAGGGGAAAGACTGAGGTAGAATGTCAAGTCAACCCTAACCAAAATGACATTTTATAGGATATCTTCATGGGTGGCGTGTTGCAACTTAATATGGCATCTTCACTGAGACAGCTATAAAAGTATTTGTACCAAGTTATGTACTTTTAAAATGCTCACATTACTACTGTTGTGGTGGATCAAAATGATACATGTTGCGAATGCTGACAGGAATATTTGTCATTTGGGAGAAAGGCCGAATTCTTGTCCTGGAAAGGATGGATTCTTCTTCACACATATATATTTACATTTTGACTGAAATGATGGAATGGAATGGAATGCATAATCCTTTAGGAAATCATGGCACGTGACACAATGAGATCAGGATACCAAATGATGGTACGCTTTCAAGATGGAAGAAGTATGCATGCATAGAGCTTAAACCCCTCAAGTGCCTTAAATAATTTCTGTGATGATAAAGTGTCCGTAAATAATGCAACAACTTTGTGCTATCACTTTATCATATTACAGTATAAATTGAAACTATTGTACATATTATCATGAATACCTATGCCAGTCTCATAAATCTAAACTATCACTTACATAAAACAAGCTTAACTTACCTTGGCTGTGGCTAAATTAGGGTGGGTTGTTAATTTGGGATGTTTACGGATCAACTCAGGGTACTCAGATTCTGCCTCACCAGTACTGTAACAAAATCCAAATATTAATAACCAAAAGTTCATCACGACATGTTGATTGTAAATTTGTTTTTAAAATTAAACTGATATTGTATACATAATATGCTCAAGTAATACAAAGTGGTTTTTATTACTTTTATTTAGGAATGTATTTACATATTATAAGTAGCCACTTGTGTTTATACTTATACAATATATAATGTAGTGCATAGAGGCTCTCTGATGAACAGATACATGTGCATGCCACCAAATATTTATGTTGCTTAAATTGAGCACTTCATGAGAAGCTGTTTCAGTTTTGGAATTCTCAGCTTCTTCCAGCACATTCCTAATATACCTTTCGTATATCGCAACAAAGGGACCGCAAATGGCACTGCTAAAATTATATCGCAATCCACTACCGTTTACACTGACTGGGATAGAGATGCATATTAAAGTGGTTGGTGAAAAGCAAGTAGCAAATATTTACGTTCCACCTAGTGGTAGAAGGCGATTAGTCTGTTTTTGTACAGGCAGCCAATGTATCTGTAATGTAAATGTATAACGCTAAATTATTTGCTGTCACGAGTTCTTGGCTGACACGTGTGTGCATGGTGGTTTGTAGACAAGTGATAGAAAAGAGATGGAAAGTAAACAGAAGTGCGATTTCAGCCATCTTTCTTTCCGTTTCAAAATATTCCCCTCATACAATAAAAACAACAAACATAAAGTGAAAAGGGTATGAATAAAGAAAATTGTAGCATGGAAAACATTTACTGTTCAATAAAATGCACATGTGCGTAAGCAATAGTGGTGGTTAAGCTTATACTCGTATCTCATTGTGGGAAATTTTGCCATAAACGTGGATATAAATGTAGATATTAATTCTTATTGAATTTTCACATGTCTAGACTCATAGGCGTACAAGCGGAGCCCCTGCAATTGAAAGAATGTATAAGCTTCTGTGCGTATCTTTCTGCAGAAATAAATCCAAAAATAAGCATTCCAATGTTATCTTTACAAATAGATATTTCAGCAGTATTCATCAAAGAGAAAGTCGACAACAAACAAAATATATCTTTGAAATTTAATATCACGTATTAAAAAGCAGCATGATAGTAGCAAG
>JAHZMZ010003525.1:0-23486 GCA_027743805.1 Lepidocyrtoides sp. E14 | reverse complement strand
CATTGCTAAAATGAAGCCAATTCAATAATATTGACTTGTATATTGTGTGCATGATCTGGTATTTGTCAGATAAACAGTTAAAATCAGTGCTCTTCCAGCGTTCTGCCTCAAGCTTCACAAGCTTATTTGGGGTACCCCAAGTCAAATGCTCGCAATTCTAAGGGAATTTTTAGCCTATAGGTTTCATACTGTGTTCTTGATCTAGAAGAATAGGGGAAATATTTCATGGCAAAAGTCACTCGTTTGACAACTTGCTACATGCTAGCAAAACAAAATTATTTCAAACGCTTGTTATTTTTATTTATACTCTAATAGATGAAGGTCAAACATATATCAATGTGTTGAATATTGAAGTATACTGACATCATATATTATCGAACTGGAGAAAAACACTTATAATACAGTAACTTTGTAAATTGACGTTAGCCCAATAATCTCCAAATATATGCATGGGTTAGATTTACTGTTCTGATTTGCCGTACACACCTTCAGCACACCGATCTTGATTTAATTCTTTTCATGCATGATAAAATGAAGTTCAGTTCAGGCAACTAGGAATCAATGATATTAAATTCCTCAATACCTCAATAATAAATAAACTAAGTGAGTAACTAAAATGCTTCGAATTATTGTAAAATCTAGTCTTGGAAAAATAAATGTGAAATAAATTTTTTATCAGAAAGCCAAAAGTTTTATAAGGCTTAGTGTATTTCACTACCTCTATCTATACTAATTTAGTTTGGGTAGTTCTTGTCCAACTAGATACACCAAATACCAGTGCTTTTATCTACAAGACAGCTAGGTATTATAAAAATTACAAAGACCAACAGTTTCTTGCTCGGATGCCACCCCAAATCGTTTCTCACGTTAATTCCGTTGCAGTCCATTTACATGCTATAGTCATAGTTGACTAAAAAGAAATAATAACCTTAGTCTGTGTGTTAAAATCAGCACCAGTTTGCACTGCACTTACTTACTAGTAGTTGATCAACAACCCGTATTCGCTTTATGACAAAATACCTGTATTTGATGTGGTCTGCATATTATGACATTGTCTCCCCAAGGATTACATGCACTGTTTCCATCAATCTGGTAAACATTACTTACGAAATGCAATATTCCTTCCCTTCCATTAGTTTTAATAAGACACCTGGAAAATCCCACAGGAGAAAATCCCGTTGCAGCAACAACCATACCACTTTTGTCTGTATCGATTGCCAATGTAAACGGAAAAGTAGATTTCCTAACAGAAGGGAGAAGAAGGTAGTAGAAGTGGAAACAACATGATGAAATGGTAAACACTCAGACACGAGTCGAGTTTGTTGACGAGAGGGTGACCTCTTGATAGTGGGATTTCTCATTTCCTCCTCATTATATTCTTTAATTTTGTGAAACACCTATTTTTAAATAAGTCAAATTACGACATGGAACTTTGTGTGCTTAAGGCAAACATTTATACATGTATCATACATAATTTATGAATAGCTGCGTAAAGTCCCTCTGCATAGGGAAGCATGAAAAGATGTTCAAAATATTCCATAAAAGTGAAGAGCATGCATATAAAAAATGGCAACCAATGCCACAACAAGTTGCGTCAACCAGGAGGACACACTTTTAGGCATATAGGTAAGTATCTGAAATGTATCATTGTTTCGTGACAAAAATGAAGACATCGAGCAATAAATGGCTACACATCGCGAGTTGTATAGCACTGGCATTTACGTTTCTCGAGTGATTAAGGGTCGCAGAAGAGAATTTACGCTTCCCAGTGTAATGTGGAAACTCTTCGAATTGTCCACCAAACATCTCCAAAACCTCATCAAATCTCGGGATGGAAATAAGTGATGTAATTATATTGATAAGGGTATTTACGGGAACTTGCATTGGTAGGACGTTTTTTAAAGAAGGACATAATTCCTGACTTATTACAGCCATTATCTCCATTGGAATTAATGTTAGGTAGGTCTGCGTAAAATGTATAAAAAATGGTATAAAATATACGGTAAACTTAAGAACATGCAATCTTCACGCATGGCGTGATAGTAAAAAATAGAACATACTTATTTTTGCAACTAGCCAACTTACTTATTTGCAGTAGCAGGCACAAGCTGCTGCAAATGACTCATGCCATTCAGCCAATTGAGGTAGAAAATTAATGCAATGCACGATGAAATGGCATTTGCTCGTGAGATTAAGGAAAGTATTTTAAAACTGTAAGCAGTTTCCTCGTCTGTTTCTTCCATGCAAAATGGACATAGGTATACTTCAACGAAACGAATAACGTGCACTACATCACATGGCAGATAGATTTTTACCTTTTAATTTACTACTATAAGGGCCGAGTCACAGCAATGCCGATTGAAAGTACATACTTAATAAGTTATGCTTCAAGACAATTATACTTTTTATTGGGGAAAGTTGAGACAGCTGTGTAGCTGTTTTTCTTCAAGGGTATTTACTTTCCTTTTTTAAAAAAAAATGTGAAGAAAGAAATCTGCATCCAGATACGACTCGGGGGTCAACATTTTAAGCTCTTTTTGAGGACTCATGCATAACGGTGAAATTTATCCGTTTAACGGTCAAAAATCGAACATTTTTATACAAGAATCATTTCTCTTCTTTGTTATCTTCATTGCACAAAGTGTTGGCTTTGGCTCTTGTTTTACGCATTCGTCTCTACTCTCTAATTGTTTTTTTAAAAAGAAATTTACTATAAATTGCGATTAGTGTAGGGAAAAGGCATTGAGCAAATTAAATAATGTTTGTATTCCAAAAGTGGTTTGTAGTGTCCGCGATTATGAACGGTTTCCTAATTTGCAAAAATTGCATTTGCTTAGCAGGGCGGTTCCTACTTACGGAGAACACTATTCTTCCTGATCATTCATTTTCCTTCTTAACGATTGCGGACTAACTATTGAAACTGTTCAATATTTATATCGACAATAACATACCAAACCATTTCATTCACACAATTTTCTCTCCAACTTGAAGTGGTCCTCCCTTTTTGGTACTAATTGCCCATATCAAACGAATATTCTAGCAATTTACTTTGTCATTGTAAAGTTGTACATAATATAGGTATACTACATTATGGAAGATTAGATATATCATGCATCATTGAAAGATATTTGCTCAGTTGATTCTCGAAATGCATTTTAACTGTCAATCTTAGGTTTTAAAAATGCTTAATGTTTTTTTGGTAACATAATATGAAGCTGTTGACAAATTGTACAAAACTTTCTCAATGAAAACAACCCACCTACAACTTACAGAACACACTCATCTACAGGTTTTTTCGTATTTTTAGCAATTTTATTGCATGTTTCATTGTCTTTGAAAAGATCAAACTTACGTCTACTTTTCCAAGCATTTTGCACCATCATGAAAAACGGTGGTCATCAGTACAATTATACACATCAGCAACCCAAAACATTTAAAAATGTTTGGTACGTTCATTGCTTTCTGATCTTTCTTTATTACGTCGGCGTCATTCCGTTTAAGCCCGTACGAAAAGGGCGGATTGTGCAACTTCGCAAAAACATTTTCCAAGAGGTCTCATTTCGCAGTATAGCATACAAATTAATTACTACATGTCAAATTGTTTTGTCAGAAAATCATATTTTTTTCCAGATAATTTGTATTTTAATTTACATCGGAGCTATTGCTTGGACGTTGATGAAGCTACGCAATTTATATCCGAAACGAGGTTTTTATGCAAGTCCGTCAATAATATTAGCTCTAGTTGGCGTCATATTTCAAATGTTATACGTCTTCACTTTTGCACACAAGTTTGGAGTGAAAGCTAACGACACATTATTACTTTTGAATAATGGCCACAAATTGCACAACAATGCTACAAATTTCAAGGTTTTTTCGTCTCCAGAAATTTTCAAGTTAATACGTCCATGCATAATGTAATTAAAGATGGTTCTACTTTTTATCATTTTTTAATGTACTGCTTTAATAATTGTAGACAAACATCAAAGTGGTACTTTCTCCGCTGCTATTTAGCTTCTTTACAGTATTTACTATTTGTTGGCAAGCGCTAGCGACCAGCACAATGGAATTGTATTTTCCAAACAGTTGTAGATTATTCCCCGTTCCATCTATAATATCAAATGGAGGAAGCAAAGATAACAACTCACATTGCCCCACATCCCAATCTGTAAAATCAATCTTTACCCTTGTTGCAATGATCTGTGCAGAACTTATTTACAACGGACTGGAGACACTTGTTTTTGTGCTGGCAGTTACTGGATATACAGCAGCAAAAGAAGCTGCAGATGAGTCAACGCAAAGTCGAAAGTTTCTATCGAGAACGTCAACAGATGACATTGAGTACCACCTGGAAACGTTGCACAGCCTCCAAGAGTACTTTAACGGACTCAACCTAGTTGGCAATGATTTTTTCCTGTTGTCACTGTGTCTTCTAGTTCCTTGGACAAGTTTTCGATTGACAGATAGTTTCCCCGGAGGAGGGGAGAGAGCTACTATAGATGATGTAGTTAAAGTATACAATTGGACTGTCTTTATATTTTATGCCATGATTGTGTACTTTGCTGCCGAAACAAAGAGACAAGTTGGTGGAAGAAAACCAGATCAGAATTATACATATACAGATACATACATACTTCTTACTACTAGATATTAAGGTACGTTATAACGGTAATGCATAAAAATGTACTTTTTCCCAACATATAGGTTCAACTATTCAGAAGCAATCTAACGATTTTGATTCTGAGAAACGGCATTAACTACCAGAAGTTTTCACCTTTCTCGCAGTCAAACAACTTGGCGCTGTGTAAATACGTAAAGCACGTTCTCAAAGATGTTTGCTTTCATGGTGGGCCATTTTTTCACTTCAGCTATAAGTTTCTTGGAGCGGTAAGTTTCTTGTTGCATAATACATTCGACAAAACCTTTTAGCAAAAATGTTCAAAGGTATGTATAACGATACAAACATGCGAAATGAGCTCTCTTGGGTATTTCTGTCTATGTAATTTCCAGACAATTGGAGTTGTAATTACTCTCGTTCTTTTTGAGCTTCAATTTGGAAAAAGTTCGCACACGAAATTTGTAAACACTTAAAATTTAAACCACAAATTATTTTTGTTGCTTTTGCTAAATTTGAAATACACGAGAATGAGCCAACAGAAAGGAACTTTTTCAGTTCAGTAACAATTCTAGGAACAACGTTAAAACTGGGTGGTTGCATATGAAATGCTATGTAGTATGTATGTATGCATGTTTTATTATATGCACGTAAAAATAAACAAAGAAGACGACGATGTGGTTTACTTTCTGGGATATCTATTTTTGTTTTCTAGTTTTACAATTAGGTACAAAAGCGGAAGCGCTTTTGATACTGTACTGAAGTAATATTTAACTGCTGGCCAATAGAAGCAAGTATAGTTGTAAAACTTGTAATAACAAATAAAAGTAGCTAAACAGAGAAAAATTTCATGAGAGAACTCTTTGCTAGGAATGTATGTATCATTAATTTATGTAGTAGCTTGAGTTATGTTGTTAAACCGAAAAACAAAACTGTGGAAGACTCTACAAGAATATCTAATGGGCTTGGATACATCATTCCCAACTCATAAAAGTTTGAAGCCAGACAAGACGAGGAAAAAATGAAAGTAAAAGTCAGTAAAAATGTAATAAAAAGAATGAAACAAACGTGTGTGAAACTTGTGCGAGCAAATTCGACAGAAACAAATTTGAGATATTTCTGATCAAAGATTTGATTTAAGAAAGACAGGGGCATGGCATGGAGAAGCTGCATGCATACATAGGTACTTTATTAAATTAAGTCAAGTTATTAAATTTCTTGTCCACGTTTACACAAGTCAGTCAATTTCCTCCTTTGAGATAGCCTATAAAAAAACTACTGTTTTCTAGGGGAGATTTTTTTTTTGTATTTCCACTGTTCATACATTGTACATTATTGAAAGTCATTTTATAAAACTATCACTAAAGTAGTACACGATGTGCAGGGACGGACATTATTTGATAAAGTATAGCAGCATGAAAACTCTGGTTCTTTGTAATAAACAATATTTTTTTTATGAAAAAGTGTATTATTGACACAAATCTTGTTGGGATGTGGATATATATGTGCTGTAGATAAAACACAGCGGGTAAAGATTTTTACTACCTCAGAGATCAATCTAATAATTTATTATTAGAGCATGCATCCATACATTTTCACTCATCCTTCCAGGCAAAGTCCCAGCGTCCTCCTCGTAACTAAACATGAACAAATCCGAAGAGAGGACGAACTTTCATCCTCATCTCATCACCTCGTCGTCGGAAACCCATAATATGATTTTATTATAGAATGAATGTAAAAGCTCAAGGAGAAACAGGAAAAGCAAACAAGGAAAGTAGTTTCCTTTCCTACCTCATCATATTATTTCTACATTTTCAGCAAAAAAAAGCATCATCATCCTATCATCATCATCATCATGCTGCTGGTTGGCTTGGCTTGGCACTCGACTCAATACCTACTTAAGCTCTTCTCACAGAAAGAAGAGAAAGTAGAAAAGATGTCGAATCCTTTTCCTGACAAAATACTAGAAATATAGGCGGATACTCATGTTTTGTAGTCACACCACCACACACCAGCATACAAACCCAACTCTAACAACATAACAAATAATGGTAGCGCAGCAGTTAGAGATGAAGAGAAAGTTAAATACGTAAAATACATTTACATTTTAGCATGCATGTTTATGTATGTACCTATGAAGATATGTAGGTAGTAACGGAAGACTAGTTAAGCTGGGGATGAGTTGAGTTGAGTGTGTCTGTTTTCTGTTGAGGGAGAAGAAAAAGAAGAAGAGAAAGAGAACATGCAACACGTTATTTTCATTCGTCATGTCACTCTCCCTTCTCTCATCTTGGTCTCTTTCTTCCTTTCTTTCTTTTTCCCATTTGCTTTTAAGAGTAGAGAGTGTTGTTATTGGAATAGTCGTGCTTCTTTGTATTCCTTTCTGTTGCTGCACGATGTTGTTGCCATTATGGAGTGAAAGTGAAATGAAACACTTTCCATTTCCCCATCCTCTTATTTTCCTCCTATTTGGTATGCAAAGTAAAAGGCAAAGTGAAAATGAGTTTTTTGTTATGTTGTTGGAATAGCATAGTGGTATGGCGTCATGCAACAAGCTTCCAGCTCCATAATTTCACATCACAAGTCTGGATATTACGCAAAAGTGTAGTACGATGTCAATGTGTGTGTATGTGTGCCTCTCTTAAGTATTATACCTATTTGTGCTTAGGTATATGTAATATTCATCTTTTACTATTCTCTGGTGAACAATGCTGATATTATTTAAAAATGAAAGTACGAAATGATGAAAAGTTGTGCATGCGACAGTAGTGCTGAGAATTAGTAATGATAAAATGTTATATTATATGATTATTTATCCTTCAGTCAACAAACTATATACGTTATATACCAAAATAAACCTTGTGTACAAAAGAAAAATATCTCTATAATTCGAAACAATATATCATCGGAACATTTTATGCATGCATCGATCACCACCATATACCAGCAAAAAAAAACGTTGTGCCATCTCCACACATGCCACACTAAACACACACACCGACCAACGAACCGTCATCACCGCCAAGCCACTTCCAAATTGGAATACGTGAACAAGAGACCTGTTTCCTGCGTACCATACCAATTTTACTCCTGAGCTTCTTTCTTCCAAAGCCGTTTTCCACCCAACTTACGCGAAAATGTTGTGTTGTTGTGCATGAAGGAGATGATGATATGATGATGATCATCATCATCATTGTCGTCAACAGCACAGCCAGCACCAGCAGCACACTTTCCAACATCGTCATCATTATATTATTATGGAAGATGAAAATTGGAGCATCAAAGAGTCGCAACAGTAGGAGTAGTAGTAGAAGTGGCCATATCTACCTACCTATGTAGGTATATTACATAAAACTGGAAGAGAGACCCCGGTGGTAATGCTGGCGGTGATGATGATGTTGATGTTGACGTAGTAAAAATATTGAATCAGAGAATGAATAGTGCTTGGTTGGTTAGAAGCTGATGATGGAATGAAGCAAAAAGACTGACTGAAATGAACTAGAACGGAAAAACTCGTTTGCGAATGCGAATTGAAGTTGCATGTATTGTGTCGAGGAAGGAAAAAAACTATCTATTTGGAAGCTTTCTTGGTAAGACAGTGTTTCTCCTGTCTCTATATTGGATGTTGCAATGCATAAATGTATGTACGATTTATTATATGAGTCTTTTTCCATAAACTACGTGTGTGGTCATACGTATACGTATGTATATAAGTGTTGGTCTAGGTAGATGCTTAATAAGTATATGTATGCATTCTTTTAAAGTTGAAAAGAATGAAGACTTTTTTATGTGTTGTGGTGGCTGTGTCGCATACAGTTGTACTTTTTCTACAGCACAACACAACAAGTCTTTGCTGGTTACTCACGTTTCTTTCTGTTGTGTACATTTTAATTGATTTTCTTCCAAAGTAATAATATCTTTGCAGCAGTTGACTAGCAGCATATTGGTGACTGGGGACTTTTGGTCATACAGTTAGATTTGTGTGATAGAAAGAGAGGAAAGCGAGATGAAACGTGTGGTGGTGATGTGGTGTGTTGAGTTTTTCCTGAAGTACTGATGATGATAGTACAGGAAGAACAAGATTCCAACTCTGGAGAGAGACTTGTTCTAGCTGGCCAAGTGGAACGGGATTGACAAACTTTGACATTTAAGTAAAGGTCCATAGCTACTTCACAGTTCACACACATACACACGCCATCATCACCACACACACGACAAGAGAAAAGAGAGAGAAAGAAAGGGAGAAGGACACACATTCTCTTTGGAACTTCTCCAGGTTACACAGACAGAGGCAGCCAGAGAGCAAGAAGACGAAAAATGGAAAAGAGAAAAGACGTGGTGCTGCTGCTGGTTTGAGCAACAGCAACAGTTTCGTTTGGTCTCTGCTTCAGAAAGGAGTTGCTGAAGCATACACACGGCTAAGCAGAAGAAAGTGGGAAATTATGTCGTGCAGAAGGAGAAAGTTTTTGTGAATAATAAGGGCAGAATTGCTTAAAAGACTAGTGATTTTCCGAGTCATTGTTCTTACTTATCACGTTGGAAAGAGGTATTTTCGTTTGAATGGTTGGAACCACCAGGACATGTAGATATAATGTGAGAAAATAGTTTCTGGCAAAAGAAATCTATCGTTAGTGGAGGCTGGTGTTAAGTGACAAATATTTTTAGAAAGGGAGGAGAACTTTACACTGTCTACTGTTTGTAATATTGTGGAACAAAATAAATAATAGTTTACTCATGGAGAGGCTTGATGTATCCATCCGCACTGCTACTCGTGATGATGTGGGGAGGATTTTGGAGATATTTGAAAACGCGGCAGCTCCACAAAATGATGCTATTCCATTACACTCTAGTCGGCCTAAACTGACACCAACTGGTAAGCAATTTGTTTAGGAAATATAGTTAAATTACATATTTAATGCATGTAAAAGTATCAACTTTTTATGCAGAACCTGCAAATTTTTCCTGCAGGGCTAGATCGGGATGGATTTGATACGAGAGACCGAGCAGCTTATTTCAATGCTGCGGTTGCGGAAACAAAGGATGTGGTACGTAACGGAAGGAAACGAATTGTTGGGGCAGTCATGTACCACTTCAAGTACTCCACTTGGGTTGGCCAGGTTGTTCACTTGGGAAACATAGCTGTCGACCCAGAGTATCAGAGAAAGGGTGTTGCAACAAAACTCATGCACTTCATTGGCAAGGTTTAAATTTCATAAATCTGGAAATGCCTCAGAATTGTAAAACATTGGAAAGAACGCAATAATTGAGAAAATTGCTGGTTATACAGATGGCCGTTGGGAACAAATTTCCTCGTATTTCTTTCGAAGTCTGTGAACGCAACGAAGCAGCGATAAATCTA
Source organism: Lepidocyrtoides sp. E14 (assembly GCA_027743805.1). Taxonomy (NCBI): domain Eukaryota; kingdom Metazoa; phylum Arthropoda; class Collembola; order Entomobryomorpha; family Entomobryidae; genus Lepidocyrtoides; species Lepidocyrtoides sp. E14. The sequence goes on along the minus strand of JAHZMZ010003525.1, from coordinate 13,515 downwards.
TTCAACAAACTTGGGGCCACAAATATGTCAAAGGAGGAAGATTGGTTAAACTATTCGTTTTCTCCAGATGCAGTGGTGCAAATCTTACAATCAGTTCCCGAGCCAGTTCCTGACGATATTGTTGTACGCAGAACGGAACCAAAAGATTGTGCTTCCATTGTGGCTTTCATAAAAGAACTAGCGAACTTTGAAAAAATGCCTAACGGACCTAAACTTTCCATTACTGGTACATATGTACAATGTACAACAGCTGGAACCAAAAAAATGAATATTGAATCACAATTTCCGAAATGAATTTGGAAATCTCTTTTGTTTTTTTTTTCAGATTTACAAAGGGACGGATTCTACAAGCTCTTTCCCTTATATTTGTCCAATGTCGCTGAAAGGACAGATCCAGATACGGGCGAAAAAGAGATTGTTGGTTATTCCTTGTACTTTCCAACATACAGTCCGTACTACGGAAAACGAATACATCTTGAAGACATATATGTCGCTCCAAATTATCGCTCGAAGGGCGTTGCTACATCTCTTTTCAATGCATTGGCCAAGGTATCTTTCCAGCGTTTGTTAATGCCAAACTTTAAAATGAAATTGGGAAATTTTGAAACTTGATTGATGAATTGAATATTAATGACTTGTTAGCACACAAACGAGAATGAATTCTGGGGATTTACACTCGAATGTCTCAGTTGGAACACATCAGCTATGAGATTTTACGAGAAACGTGGCGGAGAAAATGTGACAAAAACACAGGGACAGCAGTCATATCGGTTTTTCGGCGATAGCCTGCTTGTATCTTGGCAGCAAATGAGCCCAAAAAAGCTTAGTTGCGTGAAGAAACTAACAGATATCAGATATATCTGTTTATCGGAACTCCCAGTTGTTTTTGTTATAGTTCTGTATATTGTATATGAGTAAAATTCGAACAATGTGCAATTTCAAAAGTCTTGAATAATTATTATTAGTGATTTTGATTGTATTGATGTAATACATTTCTTTATCATTATTGTACGTACATGAATCAGCAAGACAAGTGCTACGACGAGCATACCTTTACTGATCAATCAATCAGTATAGACAAAATTAAAATTTCACTTGAAAGTTGGAAAAGCGTGTTGATATACAAGAGATATAATGCATTAATGTTATCTGTGTAAGTTATAGACTGTAAATAACTGAGCATGGAATTAAAGTACAAATATACAGCACACGGAGCATGAACAAAAGAAACAATTTTAATATACTACAAAAAAGATGATTGTCAAAATGTCACTAATGAAAGGTAGTTTCATCAAACATCAAAAAATGCTTCCCCGTACGCCATTAAAATCATGAGCACATGTAAGTATTGACCGACCATCACTCCACCGCACCGTGATAGCCACCACCACGGCCACGCTTCTAGTCATAAACTGAGACCGTGTGTAGAGAGTGTAGTGTCGGCAATCGGCATTATACTCAGAGCAGCACTTTTCAATGATTTTGCTTCTCCTTCTCATATGGTATGTGTATTTATCTTGTCCCCAGTAATGAATAGTGTAGTCATATTCACGTCATCTATATAGCAAAAATCTTTCCGTCTCTTAAGCATAAGCGTTTATGGAATGGATTAGGTAAATTTTGGCAGAAAGTGAGAGTATGCTCTTTACATATCTCTTAGTAAATTAATCCTTTAATGATTTAAAAACTTCCAATTCGCAAAATCATGGAACATTTTAATAACTCCAATATCATTATCAGAACCGGAACTGAATCTGATTGCGATGTCATTATGAAATTACTTAATGATCTTGCAGTGTACGAAGGAATGCCGGGTCAAGTAAAAATTAATGCTGAAGGTAAAAATGCTACATTCTGGTTTACAAAATTAAATTTATTTCATTAATTATAAAAACACTAAGGGAAGGGTGAACAATAAATACATAAAACTGACAACAACAGTCTTGGTGAAAAAATTGCTTTTAAAAATTTGCTGGTATAGATCTAAAAAGAGATGCCTTTCGGACGTCCCCACCAGTGGTTTACACAGTTGTTGCTGAGCTGACAACCTCTGGATCGGAAACTGATGAATCATTAGATTCTACAAACCATCAAAGAGTCATCGGTTATGCACTTTATTATAAAACATACTCAACATGGAATGGCAAGGCAGTTCATATGGAAGATTTATTTGTGCGGCCTGAACATAGACAAAAAGGAGTTGGAAACAAATTGTTTAAATATATAGCTAAAGTAAGAAAGCTCTTCAATTGTCTCATTTAGGTATACATTTAATGTATTTACTCAAACATTTGACATATTTTGTTTTGTATAAATGATTATTTTTCATTCCTTATAGAGAGCCGTTGAAGAAAACTGCGCAAGGATTTCATGGGAATGCATTGACTGGAATGAGCCAGCTATAAAATTTTACAAGAAATTTGGAGGTGAAGATGTTACAATCAAAGATAATTGGCATTCATATAGGTTTGGAGGAGATGCTTTAAAAAAATTGGCATTGGAATAAAATTTTATCGATAGAACACTAAGAACACATAACACTACCACTATTGACAATTGACAAATGATCTATAATAAAATCTGGTTTTTATAACCGATTACTTTGATGTTACCTTCATTTTTTATTTTTTTTGATGAGTTGGTAATATTTTCGCTAGAATTTCCCTTGTTGTCTGAGGGAGCGATACTACTAAAGTCGAATGTAGGTAACGGAACACACTGAGGTTGAGCACTAGCAAAATTGAACATGTTCCCTCCACTAATACTACTTAAGGCACTACCACCACCAAAATTAATTGTCCCAAAAGGATTTGTAGAAGATTGGCCGGCAGGGTTTTGCTGTCCAAAATAAAGAGAGAAAAAAAAGTTCAATACGTCATTTCCAACGTCAAGTCATTTGAATATTATAACTATCTAATCTAAAACCTTTCTCTTAGCAGTAAGTATTTTCCGTTCCTTCAGCTTTTCTTCACTTGCTTTTATAAATTCGCCTTTTTCCTCTGGTTCATCTTCCTGGTCCCAATTATCATGATTCAAATCTTTCTCTGCTCTTCGTTTTGCTGGCTGTTGTCCTATTTTTCTGATTGGTGATGGGTCGTTGCATCCGTTTTTTGATTTTATGTCGCTACTACTTTCACCTACAATAATTATTAATTGGCATTAAATAACAAATTCAGTGAATGCATAAAAAAAGGAATAGTTCGATGAAGATAAGGTTTTACTTGAGTGGAGGAAACACCATTATTTTTCTCTAACCCTAAATACATTATAAATGTCATTTTTGATGCTAAAAGCTAATTGAATCATTACACATGAAGCTAAAGGAGACATTGACTGTAAGTCGAGTGGCACATCCACCCAAAGAAATACGATACCTTCTATGACCACCGTCGTCACTTCAAAAAATTTTGCAAAAATTTGTGACAACTAGCGATATAGAAATAACGGCATGATCGTTAAGTTTAACCTTCATCGGCACAGTCCTCTGTGGATAGTTCTTCGTTATTTGCTGCATCTTCTTTCGTTTCAGATACTACTGTCGAATCAGAAGTAGAAACTGGTGTCGGCTCCGACTGATTTGAATTGGCTTCACTACCACAAGTACTGCTATTATTATTGCTCTTAGGAGAAGTGTTATTGGCACTTTCCCCGATGCTTTCACTAGTAACTTTCTGCTGGACTGAACTGGACTGTTCAAAATTTTCATCCCCCTTACTGGCCATTATTGTAGTATTTACTTATTTAGGTTCTTCGCTTTGTTGATTGTTACCCTTTCAATGCTTTAAAGTGTATTTACAAAATCTGGGAAAGTTCACCCTGCCATAAACCACTCTCTTCCAAATAATCCAAATTCTTCTGTCGGCTCAGTTCACAAAATTTACTTCAGCCCAAATAAAATAACCATTTTTCAACAATTCGTTGCTTCTTTTTAGCTACAGATTGGGATTCAATTTTTGGGGCACTGTATAGAAGTAAGGTTGTATTCCAATTGCCAATCCAACACGCACTAAGCACATAACACATTCACTCAATGATTCAATAATTGAGTTCAGTCAGCCTAGTAGTACTGTTGTTTGTTGAGCGCGGCGACACCGGGACCGGAAGACGGCATCAACACAACATAACTTTACATAACATCATCATCAGGAAAAACATCTGTCTTCTTGAGTGCATTTATACAATGACACGTGCACATGATGCAACAATAACAAAGTATTATATTATGTGTTACGCATTTGCAATTTTTGGCTGTATCTTCAGTTTTACTACCAAATTCAAGTCGACAGAATTATTGTAAAGTATGTACATAACCATCATTATATGATCATAAAGACCTCAACTACTTCTACGGTTTTGAAATCCTAGTCGTAACCTGACAATAAGATTGAAAGCGGATCTGGTGCAACTGTAACTGAGTTGGATTATCAAATAAAAGTTTCAGGTCCGGCATCGAAAATGGTTTTCATGTGTCAGAGGGATTCCTTTCTGACGGAGGTTATTATTTTAACTTCTTTTGTTAAGTTACAGGGATGTTTCACTACTGTTTGCATACATACTTACTAAAATTATTATCAAAATATGAAAATTTACCAAATCCTTCATGTATGTTCTTTCTTTCTTGCTCATAGTTTGATACTCAAATTGTAACATTTGAGAAAGTTAATGAGGATTTGTCAGAGCTAACTTCTATTGGAATAGACATTGGAAAAGAACCACCCACAGATGTCTTTAGGGTAGTGCTGGAAGACACAATTATTTTTCCAGAAGGAGGTGGCCAGGTAAATATGTGCGAAATTGTTTCTCATCTTATTCCCATACATTATAAAAATTTAATTTAGTAAACCAATACACGACTTTGGACAGTTCTTATTACAAAGATGCATGTGAAAAGATTAAATCATTTAAATAGGTTATTGTATAAAAAATTTGTACAACGTAAATGACTATGTAATGGAAAAATTCACAGCCTGATGACCGAGGTACAATTAGCGTCCACGATGAGAACGTTGCAGATGTCATACGAAGTATTAGACGAGGATCCCAAGCTGTTCACTATGTCCAAGTGCATAATACTACTCACAACCAGAAAATCGAACAAACGATTCATCCTTACAATTCTGGAGACAAAGTAAAAGTTAAAATTGACTGGAAGAGGCGGTTTGATCATATGCAACAACATTCTGGTAAACCACTTACAATTCACAAAACATATATAGCTACGAACAACATACACTACACTAACAAGAGTCTTTGTATAAGACTGCAACACTTAACAATATTTAATCACTGCATAGCTGCTAAGAGTTAGCTCGCTCCCACAGTTTTCAATAGTTTGTAAAAATTATATTTATAGTCACTAGCCAGCCATACGAGATTAATTAATATCACAACTGCATAAACCAGTGCAAAGCCTCACTGAATGAATTTCATTCTACATATTGTGACTTATTAGATTTGGAATTAGGTTCTCATATACTCTCAGCCTGGCCTGCGACACAGGAGCTACAGATTCATGATACATCACCCGTCCAGTTTCGCGTCCTAGTAGTTCATTCTCAGCTAGCTCCATGTTGGCAATCGGAAAACCTGTTGAATTAAGAGAGATGAATTAGAAATACATAAGTTGCATTTAGTTACCTATTTATATTGATATATTTTCCACTTATTCAAAGCGTAAAAATACATACAGTAATTAACCTGTCATTTTTATCAAACTAGTATTTTAATATGTACATGTCAGCCAGTGTAGTACCTTCAAATTTGAACTGCGGGATGATTTTCCGCATGAATTCCTGGTATATGTTCTTGGCCAATACTATTGCTGTCAGAGCTTGATCAGTGTATTCGCTCAAATCATCCGCTAAAATATCAGGCAACGGATAAAATGTTCCACGAATAATATCTTCGCTTAATTTTAACATTGCTGACTGATAGAAATGGCCGCTACCGCTCCTGGTAGAAATGAATAGTGATTTAACGGCGCCCATACTCTCAGTGGAATACTTGGCGATAGTTATTTCTACTCCCTTCAATTTATCACTGGCATCTTTCGCTTTAACAGTTGGGCAAACCCGACTATAATAAAAGGCATCATTAACAACAATTCATTGACAAAAAAAAATACAAGCAATGCTTCATGGAATCTTCAACTACCTAGAACGTTGAAATGCCGAAGTTCGCTTGCTAGCAGTTGCACTTGAAATGTTCCCACGACATTCCCAGTCTGACTTCGTTTCACTATCATGCATATCGGATGATGACTGCTTAGAAACTGCAGGTTCTGATGGTATAATCATCGCCATGTGGCATGTCGGACATTTAACATTAGTTGTAAATGTTCCACATTCCGTTGGATCGGTACATCTAGGACACGTGCACCAGAGCAAATGAGTAGCAAGTAAGATGGATCGTCTCTCTGCTGTTCCAAAAACCAAGGGCACATACGACAAAGTGATGGTTGCTTTTTCACCAATATCACGCCCAGCCACGAGCACAACCGTCAAGTCGTTAGGGTCTTCTTCCGGTTGGTTTATATTGATTTTTTCCAATTCTGAGCCCATACCATGAAGATAAGCGTAACAATTCGGAACGCAGCTATGAGTCGCCAAGCCCAAGACGACACAAAGAGTTCTGAATCGTCGAAACGGCAGCTCCAGGAATAGGGAATTCATGTCGATTATGGAAAACAACTTCCACAGCATCTTTTCATTACCTCTTAGTAAAGCGTAGCTGAATCTTAAATAAGTTTGTAAATGTGTGAATATAAGCGCATGACGCTCATTTCCAAAAGAAGGTGGGAAAGGGCCACTTTTCCAAATCAAATTTAACCTTGACCATTCAACAGCGAAATCATCTTGTGACATTGATTCTCTCATTTGAGAGAATTTGAAAATCAGTCTAATGATCATTATGTCCATGTAAAGAAATTCACGATACTCTTCGTTGACATGTAACATCTTGAGGTCAAGTCTATGATCTGGAGTGGTTAATTTTGGCAGCGACAGTTTTTGAATAATCTTACATTCGATATTCTTGTGATTCCCAATGTATGCACATTCCGATGAACAGAGAAATAAGTGACAATCTTCACATCGACTCCACGAGAAGCTTAAAGTCTTCCCACAGCCAAAACACGATAAATTACGTACGAGCAAACCTGGGGCCAAGTTGCGTTCGCTTTGACGCATTTTGATTCTTGGCCATGGACATATTAGGAACGGTTTCTCTTCTACAATCTTCTGATTTGAACTTATCATCGTCGTGGGACATTTAGCCTTTAAAAAATATGGCATTTGTGTCCCAACCTTGTCATCCGCTGCGTCAATTGAAAATGGTCCTCGATATATAAGCGTAGGACTACGAGTTAAACCGAAGTGTACACAATCTCGAAGATGTACTTTCCAGTCCTCTTTTTGATGTTCTTCAGAACAATAGGCAGAACGGTAACATCCTTTGCAGACGTAATCAGCGGGTTGATTACATACATTACATTTTTCAAGATAATATGGACGCTTTGTTACAGCAGCTGCAAGAATAAAACAGAGCAGTCGTAAGGCTATGAATACGCAGCTGCAGCCACCGAGCCACAACTTAAACTCCTACATACTTCCATTTTCCAACAAAAAAGAAGAAAATGCATCTCTTTCCCTTACCTCTAAAGGCGCCGAAATCATTAGGTTTGTTCAAAGTGGCCATGTCATCATTGTCATTATATGTTGGGTTAGGGGTTGTATGGGACGAAACCGCTTTCCGCTCCTCAACGGTTACTCCAGAATCCGTCCATTGGCTGGTGATCCCACTCCTTTGGCGTTCTTCGCTGTTTTGCTTTGAATAATATTCAAAGTCCGAATCTGAGTCCGAATTTGGGTAGCAAGCTTGTTGAATTCCCATAAGACTCGAACCTTGTGATGTGTTCATCTCCTCATCCGAGTCACTAGACGATTCGTTTGGAAATACGCCGGAACTAATATTTGAAGCTGAGATATTATCCATTAACTGGTTTTGGTTCTGGCTTCCATTTGCTCCTTATAAAATTTGAAACAGACAAGAGGAATTAGCCATCAGTAACAAACCACATACTATCAATCACTGAACATGGCTACAGTTTTATACACTAAATTGGCTGACCACTTGACCAGAGATTACAGAGGAGTTCAAATAATGAATAATAATGAGGCTAAAACTAAGTAAACAAATATTTTACCATTATTTGAATGTGATTGTGTTTCATCATCTTCAATACTACTACTACTGACAAGGTGACGGACTAAGCTGGAGTCTGGATTGAGATTATTGTCATCTCTTTGTCCACCACTTGAACCTGACTGAGCATCTTCATTCTCCATGACAGGCAGTTTTGATGGCAAAACTTGCAAACCTTCATCCTCGCGGTGCTCTTTGTCCTCCATGTCTATCTACAAAAACGGCAAGCGACGAAAATGATATTTGATTTAGTAATTGAATCCTTAGAGTATATACTCTAAGATTGAATCAGCACAAAGTATGACTGTTTCATTATCTCTTCACTCTTTGGACTTTTGGATAAGAATTATTAAGAATAATTACCTACCCACATTACTATAATACTTGACACTTCACACTTTTTACAACTTATGTGTATGAAAAATGTGGTACGGACGGGTTAATAGCTTACAATTCTAGGTAAATAGTGTCTCTGTCTTACTAAGTGGCTCCTAACGTTCAACCAGCTCAACCAATAACCAATTAATGATTATTTTTAGATTCTGCCCGGGTGATTAGCCGTTAGCTAGAATGTACAATTTCTAAAATGTATGTGAACTGGTGTGAAGCAATTTATAATGGCAGGCAGAGTATTAGTTGACAAGTTGACACAAAATTTCTGAACAATATTTCTGAACTTGTCAAAACTGGAAACGCGTACGGTTATATGAGTCAACTGCACACCTGAGCTTCACGAAATTCTGTGTGATTTGGAGTCGAACTTGTACATATAATCGTAAATAGCCGTAAATAGAGATTAAAATTTAGCAAGAAAAGGAGTCTTTCACATTTAAAATATAAAATCATTATTATATCGTTTCTGGCAGCATTTAAGTCGTCTGGCTCCAGGCATTTGCCACTTTAAAATTCATGCAAGTTTGAATTTTCTACATGCAAATTTGAAGTGTATAAGCTACTTACTGTTGTATATGCATTCTAATATCTGTATTTAACTCACTAACAGACTCTCCAGATAACACTAACTTAGTATGATACAAATTCGCAAGTTTAGTTCAAGGTTCATTATGTTCACTCATTTTGCAATTTTTGAACATACTTTACATAATTACATTTCCAAACATGTGCAGTAATTTGAATATGAATTTCCAGGTCAGCATTTGATAACCGCTATCGCAGATACACTTTATGGAGTTTCAACGACATCCTGGTGGTTAGGCTCTGAGGAATCAAATATCGAACTGGGTATATCTGTGCATTTACATATATTATGTAGTAGTAGACAATTAAAGATTTTTTTGAGGATATAGTTCAAATTATGAATTATGGTACGGAAGTAATCAACCAAATATTTAATGCTACATAATATGTATTTAAATACAGATACGAAGGATATTACTTCAGAACAGGTTGAAAGAATTGAGGAGGAGGTAAATGAAAAAATACGTCAGGCATTACCAGTCACAGTGGATGTAGTAGAACTTGATGATCCAAAGTTGAAGATGGTATAAATTTAATCATGCATTAATTTAATATAATTATACTCTATGCATTTGGTGAACTACATAATATTTGACGTATATGTACTTATGAAGGCAAGAGGACGAAACCTTCCCGATGATGTCAAAGGACAAATTCGAATCGTAACAATGGCAGGAGTGGAATCGAATGTTTGCTGTGGGACACACGTGACTAATCTTGCTCAGCTTCAAGTATAATATTTCAATTTCACTATTAAACATGTTTTTTAACATTGTAGGTGTTATTGCTTGGTACGTACAAAGTATAATATCAAGGTTTACAAGCTACTAACTGTGCTTGTAGGTGATAAAACTGCTACATGTTGTGAAAAAGAAAGGAAAATGTCTACTTCATTTCTTGAGTGGAAACAGAGTTCTTGACCGGTTTTCTCAGCAATTCCAAAGGGAACAACTTTTGACGGGAATCTTAAAGTAATAATGGAGAAGTTTCTTGCTGTCTGTTATATTTCTCCTTAATGGATAAATTAGTGCTGTAGTGTATAATATATTGCAGGTCAAGTTTACTAGAACTTCCATCTGCCGCCGAAAAATTGAACACATCGTTAAAAAATGTTCGAAAGGTAAAATTCAAAACCCTCATTATAGACGCGACTGTCAGTTCCATTTAATTACTTTTCAAAAATATAATCACTGTACTGCGTTATATTTAATTTTTTCTATTATATTAGAGCTGTACGATACTTGGCAAAGATTTAGCTTCCCTAGAGGCAAAGCAGTTAACTGAAAAGAGCAGATTATCAAAATTTTGGGCTTATCACAGAGACAATGTGGATCTGGATTTTGCAAATGCTTTGCTGCGAGAAATAGGACCATTAGTAATAATAACATATTTAAAAATTTTAGATAGTCTACTATATGTGGTCATTTAGCTGGTAAATTTTTTTAACTTACTTGGTTTGACTTATACAAAACTGTTTCATAGAAAAATACTGTCCTATTGATCACTATTAAAACTGAGGGTTCCTCGGGACACATGATGTTGGTCGGACAAGATTTGGAAAAAGAGAAACTAGTCAATCTTGGGGACACCTTGTGCGAAGTACTGGATGGGAAAGGTGTCGTAAGAGGAGCGACGTATCAAGCTAAGGTCAACAAAATAAACAACGTTAAAAAAGCAGTAGCATTGGCCAAAGATATTGTAGCGACGGTTGTTCCGGATGAACCAAACCAAGAAAACCAAAACTGACTCTATCGTATTATATAAATAAAAATACATTAATATCTTATATGGTCGATGATAATTAACTAAATCACGGTATTTATTTTATCGGTAAATTCGAATCAAATGTACATTCCTGCATGGCAGTTTAGTTAATGGACACTGTTGGTTTTGTTTCAAATATGGAAAAATACAACCATAGCAGTACACGACCCTGAAAACAAATAAAGCGAATTGTGCATCAAAATTTCATTAGATAGATAGATTTAAATTCATGACTGAAGTTTCAAAATGGAAAATAAAGTAGTGATTTACCCGCTAACAGAAATAGCCGTAGGATTTCGAAAGTCATCACGACACAATGGACACTTATTCAAATCAGATGGTAGTAAAGTCACCAGATTTTGTACATTTTTTTGAGCATTGACACAGTGAGGAGCAGGGGGTATTGGACGGGAGGAAACGGTAATTCTAGCTCTTTTTTCATCTCTGTACCACAATTCGAGGAAATGAACCAAAAATGTTCCGGCTTCTACTGCCCAAAGGACACTTTCACCTAGTGACATTGATAACAATTTTGGAAGATTCCTCCAATTCCTTTCAAATCACACATCAAAGTTCCACTTAATAACAATAATAAGTATAAGACAGTTACAGTTGGCAATGTTCACGGAGCATCCAAAAAAATACACACGTAAACGAACTTACTTCCATTTCGAAAGCATAAAGAGTTCCGCATTCTTGGCCTCCATGAATTTCGCCCTCTCCTCAGATGTATAGCCTAATGTCATTTTAATGAGTTTAAATGTTAAATTATGATGATCTGAATGACCAAGGGTGTAGGACAGTAGGTAAAACAAATTTGTCAACTTGAAAACTGCTTTAACGTAGGGGTAAAAGGCTACTAGCTGTTGTAAAGCAACGTCGTGTCGTCTTTGAACCTGCAAAGAACATAAAAGGTAAAAAAAAGTTTGATTTTTGAGAAAAAAAAGCTTATGAAGGAGATTGTATTGTAGATTTACTAACATTGGTTGAATTTGTGCCAACGAAATTTTCGTCAGTTGCCTTCTTGTGAAATTTATCCAACTTTTCAGATATATATGGGACAAGAACTGAAAATAGAAAAGATAGCCTGACACTTGAAAGCCTTTGTTCAGTTGTTGTCAGCCTTCTTTCCAGTCCGTAAAACGCTTCACTAAGAGTGGCACCTGAGAACAGAAAAATTGAAATCACTTAAAATGTTGCTATAAAAATGTTGAGAGGTACTAGATTGAGGAAAGCTAAATATGATAGCACATAAAGGTCAAGTGCAGCTTTCTTCACCTCTGGTCAGCATATAATGCCACTGAATAACTGCATCAAAACCTAAATATATCTCATCAAAGTTCCGGTAGATAACTCCAAATTTTCCTCCCGGATCATGCTCAGCTAGTATCTGGGTAAGAAGAACAGAATTATGATTCGTTTATGTTCATGCAAAATATTCTTATTGCTGCTTGATCAAAAGTAAACCATTTGCAACTGATACAGACTCCTCTCTTTTACCTTGATAACATGAGAAACTGCTGGTTTTAAGGACTTTGCGAATCCTTCGTGAGAAAGTATTTCAAAAACCGACGGACCAGATACTTCAGTAGTGCCTATTGGATGAACAGGTTCGGACATATTTGCACTTGAACTGCTGAATCGTTGTTAAAATTAATTACTGCCCATAAAATTTAACTGCTGACTTCTCATTTCACGAAGTGGGATAGCGGTGCCACACGAGTACGACATGACACCGCTCGCCTCTGGTATAGCGTAGCAGTGTGTGATGTGATAACCAGCTGAGAAAAGCGATCTGTCAGATGTACAGCGCTTGCCGCTTGCACTCACTCAGTTCCCCTGCAAAAATAGCGCAGCGTAAGCGCCAGTACAGGGCGGAAAATCTCCGTGCAATGTAATTTTCTTTGCAGATAGTCCTCAGCGAAATTCCATTACTTCCGCTTTCACTTTAATTCCTGAAATTTTCCATTCGAGCCCTTGGTAAAAGAAATCAAAACTACGTTCAAGTTCTAAAAGACCATTGAAGCATGAGCATTTTATGAGCCAGTGCCTGATGCTTTACACCTGCTGGTCATCTAGAATCTACATATTATGCGAATGCGTATGACTAATGAATGATCTAGCAAGATGATCCAGTCCAGGCTATTACATCTAACGATGAACTGCAGGTTTTCACTAACTATTACGATTTGAAAGAATCAACTTCTTTGCCATTTTGCACGTAAATAGATGAAAAGCAATGGGCGAGCACAAGAAACAAGAGTAATTTTTGCAATTTATTCCATTCATCTTTATTCATTCATATAAAAATGATGATGTAGCAAAAAACAAAGTAACGCGTTATTAAGTCTTCCAAACTTTTCAAAATTTAAATGTAAAAATAGCAGTGCCCTCGCTATCTTGTAGAGATAAAGTAACAATGGTCATGTAATTGCTTAATTCAAAGCACATTAATCTTAATTAGATCATATCTACTCATACCTTCTTCATCTGGAATTTGATGGTGGCCTTCACCTCCTCAATCTTTTGAGTCATAGACTCCTGATGAGTAAGAAGCAATGGAAACTTGCC
>JAHZMZ010003524.1:0-29855 GCA_027743805.1 Lepidocyrtoides sp. E14 | reverse complement strand
GAAATTATACAACAGGAAAATTATATTGAATATATAGTTCTCGTAACAAAATATAGAAATTCATCTGATACAAATACTTGCATGTATGTGTGTTTGTTTCGACGCTTATTACGGACTCTGAATTATTTCAACTAAAAATAATAATTTTGGTTCATGATGATGATGACTACGACGACGGCGACGAAGACAACAAGGAGGGTGGTGATTAAAACTGGTGAAAAGGACACGGAGAGTTGGTTATGCTGTTGGGACAGAAGGTGATAAGACATTAGCAGCGATAGTGACGACGATTCAACAACACACGCTTTCTCTCACTCTCGCTTTCTCTCTCTCTCTCTCTCACGTCTTTTCTTAAGTTCTCGGGTTGTTCGATGAAATTCCATAATTTATGAACCTTCATCTTCAGCAATATTGCCGCTCTTAGTACTTCCTTGTGTGGAACTGTGGACTTTTCTTCCTGCCTCTCTGCAAGTAATGCATTAGCTTAAATACATTGAGTACTCAAAAGCTGCCCTAATTAAACGCTCCCTGCTGCCTCTGCTACCTTGAAAGAAAGGAGACAACTTTTGAAGCCATTGTGTGAAACGAAGCGCCCTTTATATTATCATCGTGTATACAGCTATCGGGAGTGTGTCTGTCTAATAGCACATTGTGTCAAGTGTATATATTTTTACCTAGTCAACTGCCTTTGATATAGCTACTTATAACCGTATAATCCTTTTTCTTGTAATATAACAACTTACAACTTATTTTTTAAGTACGGGCCAGGCTTTCTTTCACGCTCTCCGGAAATAGTCGGGATTTATATGTGCTTTAATTGGCTATTAGTTCCTAAGATCCCTCTCTGTCCCGTTCCATCTTACTCGCACGTCTACTCTTTCAAGTTTTCATGATGATAGTCGCCTCTTTGTCAAACACGCATTACGCAGATCTACACGTTATCGTAATTATACATTATCTACCTACTCGACTAAAAAGACAAAGGATAATGGAAAGAAACAGTTTACACTAGCAGTTTTTAGTGCTCTACCACTTGATTTTGCTTTAGAAGTTTGGTATGCATCTAAATAGTTCAGTTGAACTTCCAACAAAAAAAATCCTGTTGACAGATATTTATTTCAGACGAAAAATCTAATTTCACTTCAAGCTGAAAGTACGATACGATCAAATGTTTTTTTTTGTATTTTGCAGTCTTTTTCTTGTTTGTCGTCAACTGCCAAAACATTATACCCAGTGTGTACTGTGTACTATGTACCTTGCAGTGCAGTATCATTATATACATTTAAAATACATATACGTACGTATATGTCAGTTAATAGGGCTTGCAATGACGTTCTAGTAATTGCTGTTGTCAGTTAGACATACTAAAAAATCCACATTCAAATTTCACAAAAAAATAATAACACCGCGACAAAGGATGATAGTGTTGTCCTCGTAGAGAAAATGTTATTGTGAGAATAATGTTATTGCTACCATGCATTGTTATCTTTTTTATACTAGGACATAAAAGAGTTTGAGATGATTATATGTGGATTTCATAGTCACAGCCGCTTGTTGAAAATATCTTTTGTGATGTTTGCTTTCCAAACCAACTTAACAAGCATTAATTTTTCAAACCATTTAAAGTGTTTTTCTAGAAAAATGTTGCCGACACACAGAAAGTGATTAGAGAGACAAAGTAGTTCATGGAATATGAGTACAAGTACAAAAACTACATGAACAAACTCTGTTCAATAAACGCAAGGTTATCAAATATCGCTACCAACGAAATGATTCCGAGTCAAAAAGCAAATCGTGCAAGCGTGAATGAATAAAAATGTTACATGCAGGACATAAAATTCCAGCTACAAAAGTATTTTTTTGCATCTACATACGTACAAGTGTTTTATGCCTACCGTAGTAATGTTGGGTAATTACCAAAAGTGGCTTGACTTAGCCTCACAGCACAACAATACAATAATGCTTGTTGTCTTTTCCGTGTAAACTTGAATTCATTATGTCCATATTCATTACCGTTAAAAGAAAGTGAACACGATGAACCTTTCCAGAGAAATGAATGTTATAGGCACCTACTGCACAATAACCCTGTTTATGGAGAAAGACTGACGTTTTAACTTGGTTGAAAATCCTCGTAAATGGTAACATCATCTAATTTCATCCCACTTTTAATGTGTTACGAAGACATGAGAGCAACTTATGAACTTATATCAGTGCATATAAGAATGTACCTATAATGGTAGGTATGATGAATTCTCTGACGCATGTTTTGATGATATTGCCGAAAAAAAATGAAAAAGCTACTTTTTTACAAACTTTTGCTGGTCTAATCTTCCTTTAAGAGGACTTGATACAACAGTTGACTAACTTGCTCTATTGCACTCAACTTACAGATGATGACGATGACGTTGAAACCGAAGACGACAGCAATCCGAGTCATGTCTGTTCATAGGGTCTTTCAAAAAGCCTCGCCTTTTCCACGTCTTTTTATGCATTAGTAAGCCTTGGCAATGGATATTATGTGAGACTTAAGTAGAAGTGTCCATTTTCCGTGAACCTACTGCCTACACTGTAGTTGAGTGGTTTCAGGAAAGCGACATGACGTTAAGTAACATTAAATAGCGTGATATTTTTGACGGTATTCTCTTCCCGAAAACATTACCTAAGAAGCTACGTACCTACGCATTCCCTCTTTAGGTTTTTTAAAGCCTGCCTGTGTGATGCGCTTATCATTACAGCACTACATACTTTTTTAACATCATGCAATGTGTATTCTGCTAGTATTAAAAATTGCTGTCATATCATTGACAATTAAAATATACTACCCGTGACTTCCATTTTTTACTTGATGTGCCATGCCAAGGAGCACTTACTTATATGATAAAAAACTGTTAGCTGTGTGCTAGGCAGTTAAAGTGCATTTTAAAGTAGTTTTGATAGTGTAAAAGCAATATCAACAAACAGAAATCGAATAAACTATTGCTAAAGCAGCCCGTACACATACGCGTGTACATTCCATTTTTCTTGTATCAACTTGAAATATTTTTGTGTTTCTATTCTCATACTGACTCATTTTTAGGAAGCCTAACGAACCACTGAATCTGCACCCTGTACGTGGAGCCAAATGAGAAATGCTTCGAAGTAGCCTATCTCTAGCCAGATTGTACATACAGCAAGTAAAAATTAAATCGAAGGGAATCTTTCACGGAATATCAAGTTCTGGATGGCACGCAATTAATAGCCTACTTTTGTGTGCAGAACATTGCCAGTTAATGCGACTTAGCTTAGCAATAGTTAATCGTTCAAACGTAACTACCTACTCATCTGATGCCTAAAAACCAAAAGTAAAATGCGGTAAGGAGTAAATGTAAATGCCAGAGTAGCAGCAAGGGAGTAAAATTATTAAAGTAAATCCTTTAATGTACAAATATATTGTAAGTTCTAAAATTATCCCATGGATTCGTCACGTTTGTACTACTGAAAAATGAAGCAGAAGTACATATATCTGGGTATCCGCTTCTCATTGCGAGAAAATTAATATATAAACTAAGTTAAAAGATAATTTTTGCAATCTACTTTTTAGAAATAGTGGAGTTCTTTTACTATTCGTACAAAAGAAGCATCTCAACAGACAATCTGAGTGGCAAGATTATCATACGGTAAGTTATAGTTGATTTTATTTTAGATGTAAAAAAACAAGAGCAGAGTGCGATTTATTTTTTACTACACTTGAGTAGAGTGTACTTTCGGTATGAACACAATTTAATACATTCCAATTACACTGCAGTATGACACAAGGTTGATGCTACTTTTACCAGTATCAGTGTATTGAGCACAATACATTTCAGAAAATTTGTATGCAGATAACCACTGTAATATGCTAGGATTTCACTATTCTGGGGAGTAAAGTGAGTAAAACTGAAATAACTCTACCGAAATTTGATTGCCTTGCGGCTCCAAACAACCGTCAATAGTAATGAGAATGGTAGAAGTATAGTGGATGTAAAACTTTTTATTTCCTCAATAAATCGCTCAGCAGTATCGTCGTCACTTTGGCTTTGACTGGCACTCTGTTTGCTCTCTATTTTACACAGACAAATTAAAGAGGGAATGTCATGTGATGCGACATAGTTGTTTCATGGGACAAAAACGAAAGTAGAGAAATAAAGAGAGGGAGGGAGAGAATGAGTGAATATCAAAAGACAGAATGGAATGCGCAATGTAGTGTGTATAAATGAACACACAAAGAAAGGAAAAAGAACATTTTAGTAGGCTTTCGATTGTATACCAGTGTAGTGGATGAAATGAGTATTTTACAAAAGGCAAAATGAACGAGTGGAATAAATTGGTAGAAAGCTGGTTAAACAAAAAGAAGTAATATCCCATCAGTGCAGTCATCCTTGTCAGAGCGATCCATCCCACAAAATCTTTGAATTCATTTTAGGAGCTTAATTGAAGAGACGTTTGCTTATTTATCTGGCTCCCTATCTGCTAAATGAAATGCGCTGAGCGCAGAGGCTCCCCAGAAACAACTACTACTCTAAATTGATGCCACTCTAAATGACTAAACATGAGAAATGTAAAAATGAAACTCGTTTATTTCGAAAGTCTAGACTATCTATGCTTGAAATTTTGCTTTAAATAACTCAATTTCGCCATGCATTTACAATCTTCAGTATAAAATTTGCAAAATATTATTTTTGGCAAAGGTAAACAATTTTTTCGGAGATAAGTGTGAGTAAAATGTTAAGCAAACTAGTTGGTGTATTGTATTGAATTTATGGATGAAGTTCACTTTTATTTCTGTCGAAAACTATGGTTGTTTAAATATTTTGTTTTGCAACCTGTTAATTTTAAATAGGTAGTACCAACATATGAGCAAAAGTGTCCAGACTTCTCAATAATATCATCCTCAAAACAAAATTGATGTATATTTATAAAAGCCTTACAACACATAACTAAAAGTTGGTTTGCTTACACTTTTTTACATTGTGCAGTTATGGAAAGTTTTATTTATATATTGTGCAAACATATTCCGATATCTATCATTTTAAAGAACTTAACATTTTTCATGTTTTGGATGCACCAGTGCTACACAAACACCTTATTTTCGAATCAAGCTTGTTAACAGTAGCATAAAACTAGCGATGCCTATCCATGTAATACACTCATTTTATATAATAATAACCGATACTTCTTCTACCCTCTTCAAGGAACAGAGTGCCCTTGCGTTCGAAATTGAGCAGAATAGGATAATGAATAGGAGAAAGTTCAGAGGAAATGGTAATTGCAAAGTAGTTCGTTGGTCATTCCCTCTTCCGTCCGTTGCCGTTTTCGGCTTTTCCCCTCTTTTATTTCTTCACAGAACGCAAACACTTTAACATGTAGTTAACTTGGCATCGTCTTGAAAAAAGAATAAATGAATGCTTGCACTGGACCCAGAGTCATCCAACTATTTTTCTCAACAGCTTCACTTAACTTCATGTTGCTGAAGCATTTTCTACCTCTTCGTATTCCAGCAAAAGAGCGGCTGGATTCATTTCATGTTTCATGGTATTTTTGGGAGGGCAAAAAGTTTTATGGGAATTGGATCTTATTTTTCTTATTTTGGAAGTTGTATTATTTCTAGGGGAAGCAGTTATACTTGTTATCTTTCTAAAGCCTCTCTTACTCCTATGATGATGAACATAGTAGTATAAAAGTAGCATGCTGCTGTGTGGGCAGGTTTATATTGTATCACTGTGCACACATGTCTAGATAGGTACTTTCACTACACACACGAAACTATGTTTGGCTATGCGTACCTAAATGTATGGCATACTCATACAATCCCTTGATTTTTTCATCTTACCACTACAATGTACGTAGGTAACCCTTTCGTCTCTCTTTTTTGCTTCATTTCCTTTTCCATCCGCCATCCATCTGTCTGTCATCTTGTATCCGACAACGACTTAAGGAATTTAACTCTGTCTTCTGTCTAGCTGTCAGTCTTTCGGTATACGTGAGAAATGAATAAAAGGTGAAGAAGATATTGAGGACTGCTCTGGAGAGAAGAATGTACAAGTGTCTTAAGATCGCTACTTATGTATGTGCATACCTACATATATATCGTCAGCTTAATAACTGGACTGGATACAACATACAGAAAATCCATCATCAGCTACCAAAAGTACTTTTTCCTTTCCATTTCCGTATGAATTCTCTTTCTTGAAGAATATGGGAATAGAAATGTTGTTAATGGTTGAAATACGTACATGAATGTATAAATATATACACACGTAAATATACAAGAAGAAAATCCGAAATATTACCCACTTAAATATTTTTGTCCTTGTCTCGTCAACACTATCCAATAACTGTATACCATCCAAGTTTACTTATGTTCCTCATAATAATAATGCACACATGGTTTACTGTCATACAATTTATCTTATTCGTTGATGATGAACGAAAACAATCTATAGAATCAGGACAAGTCTATTGTGAAGACTGTATTGAGCATATCTGGTAAAGTAAGTATGGTATGGTACCACATTCTCTTCAACTTTGAACGTGCATTTCTTATTACTTCTTTTTACTCTCACTCACCACAGTTGCCCACACTCCTCATCTACTTTTATTCTTTAGAGAATCACTCGGTTATCCTTTTTCTTCCTCGCATTTTCTCTTATTTCTCCTTTTCTTCGTGTGGCATGAACCGACCTTCTCATATCCTCCTAATTCCGATGCTCATCTCATCCAACCCAACTCAACAAAAAAAACGCACACTAGAGTTAAGTTCATAGTGCATGTAGCACTGTATTACGATGTAGAAAATATACTAGTTTTGATGAGTGGTGTTAATAGCATGTTTGTTGGGTCTATCGGGATTTGAGTGTATTTCTGTGAAAGGAGGCTTTCACCTTCTTTCAAAGATGGACCAGTCGTAATTCCGACACATCATTCCGGTTTAAGCTATCAAAAAGAGAAAAGATTGTGATGAATTGCTCTGCTACCATCATCATTACAACAATAACTACACGAATACAATCAACTCATCTTGTTTTCTTTTGTCCAGCAACCATCTTAACTCAGACTCAGCCTCTACACTTTTCTCATATAATTTGCCGTTCTATATCAACCGGACAAGGAGTAAAAAGTAAAACAACAATGACACATCTGGGGAAAGCACCTACTGCCACATAAGCGTTATTGCTTTTGAGTTTATACTCACCACTAATAGCAAAACATAAAGGAAAAGCCTTCATATTCCCTTTTTTATTTAACGAAGAGAGAGGAAACGGTCCTTTTTTCACGAGATGTACAAAAAGTAAATTGGATCTAGCTCAGCGGTCCGTTCACCGTGAAATAAAACTCTGTACACTGTACCACAACAATACACATAATAAGCTTGTCCACTTTACTCAAGCTCTTTTATTTTCAGCCTGTCCCATTTCCGGACCTAAAATACAATTCATTTTCTTTATACTTTTTGGGCATACATCAGGAATTGCTGGTCAGCTACTTATTCCAAGGAAGCACGACTAGCACATTGTAATACCTTTTAAGAGTTATAGCAAATTAGAAACAAATGTACAACAAATAGCCAAGCAAATAACTGTTTTGCTGAATTGTTAAAAATGTGTCCAACCGACATGTTTTGGTGCAGAAATACATACATTCCACGTTTGTAAAAGTTGCTTCAACCCAAGCCGCCATCGGTGGCATTATTGGAGAAATCTTGAAGAATAGGTTTAAAAGGTGAGCGGCTTCATTTGAATTTTCATCATTAGTATAAAGTGTGTCGTATGCTTCAATGATCTAAAGTAGATATCTGGAACGCAACCACCACCAAATTGTAATATTTGATACAAGTCAAAAGTAAAGAGGCTGTTGATAGGGACAAAAAATAATTCGTTAGGTGTTTGATCGTTTACTAAGATCAAATTTCTGTAGTAGCTGTCTGTAACCGAATACTCACACACATACCTATCCACGTAATGATGAGCAATAACATTAAATCTATATTCACTTCATTGTTTCATGTGCTACTTAATCATTTTTGGGACTGCATATATCAAATTTAATACAGTTCAAACTGATTCCAATGTCTGAGAAATGTTCACATTGCTCTCATTTTCACCGATGCATGATCTTCTCAGTTTACTTCGAGTCATTTCTATAGAAAGTCTGTTAGGTTTTCTACAATCATTTCCACATATTCATTTCTATTGAATTTAATCAAATATCACAACTCTTTTACACTCACTCCATCATCATGCAGATACACTCAAACTACAACTTCTTGGTGGAATCTAGCAAATAGTCTAACACATGTGGCAAATTTCATCATAAGAGCTATCGACCCGGAAAAATTCATTTTTTTCATCGGGACATGATGATGACGACTAGAAGAACGATGTCGATCCTATTTTGTAATCGATCAATACTAATATTTCACCAACTCTATATTGTAGTACACATATGAAGCAAATATTATAGAGTGCGGAAATGCCTAATGTACTAACACAGTTCCGACTGAATGTAACTATCGTTAAGAAATGTTATCTATATTTCGCTTTTATTGCATAATATTTTTCAGACGGGGTAGAAACAGAGAGAAAATAAAAGAAAGAACATACCATGATGCTGACATATTAGTTTCATTGATCCTAGTGGATTTCTGATTCGACATCAAGCAATAAAACATTCAGCAGTTAGAGGAAAAAAGAATAAAAAGACAAAGAAAAGACAGGACAGGACCGACAAGCGATGGGATGGATGGACGAATAGGTTTATGGGGCTTCTTTTCTTTTCATCACTTTCCAGTATTATGTAGCGGCATGAAGCTGTATTATGGTACCACCATAAACGCTATATTCACGTACAGCAATTAAAATATAAAATATAGTAAAGGAATAGTTTCTTCCATAATACGAAGAAAGAGCACGTACATTAAAAGAATACTGTCCTTTTAAGCACACTCAATACATATTACCTACTCCTAAAAGTGTCTTCAATACAATAAATAGCCGCCTACTCTAAGAAAGACACTGGCGTGCACAATGACACACCATCGCAATCTTGCCTGATGTCATCCTTTCATCAGATGAAAGTAACGGTGTGCCACTGCACAGTAATGAAAAAGCTGTCTTTTTTCAGCTCTACTGGCTGGCAAAAAAAAAATATTTCAATTCCCATTCCAAATTAGGAAAGGATTGCTAAAAATGTTTTTGAAGGAACTTACACTTTATTTCTACTAAACGTAAGATACGACAAAAGTAGGAAAACGAAATAGTTTTGAAACTAAAAAATATACATTAAAAGAGAAAATCGTCGTAACAAGAATGTGTATATCTACCAATGTACATACATCTTAGATGGGTAGCAGATGCGGCACAATTTCTTTATCAGTTTGGATCGCTGAAATAAGAGCAGCTTGTTTCCTTTCTAGTTGACTAAAGATCACCTCCGTCACTGGTATCACTATCATTTTGTAGAGTACCATCGAAAAAAGAAGTACTCTGCTCAAAGCATATTATAACACTGTTGATGCGTACTTTTTTGAAAAGTAGTAAGAACATGTTCCCGTAAAAAAGGCTGATGTTGAAAGTTCACTTTTTTTACCTGTGCTCGTACTGTTGCTACTACTGCTGTTAATGGAGGTGAAATTTTTTTGTGAAACTTTTTCCCTACCCGATATAATATCTTTGGGTAAAGTAAAATCCATGGAAAGGAAATACACGCATCGCGAACCAACATATTAGACACACATCTTCCACTTTTTTTTTGACTGAGCGCAACTCTTTTATACGTAGTTCGTATGGATGCGCCGTCCGTTGGTGTGTACAATATTTAACGATGAAACTATGACTAGAAGTAGCGAGAGAAAGAAGGCGAATTGTTTTCCACCTAAACTGCCAGCAGCAGCACAAGTAGTGAAGACATGTATGCTAGAAGTAATAAGTTTGCAAGATCGTATATAGTAGTTTTTTAACACACTACGCAAGAAAGTAAAAAAAAGGCAACGGAACTTGCGATATGGACGACAAAAGTTTTTTGTACTTTCACCTTCTTTTTTTTACGAATAGAAATTTCACCACACACACACGGAGCCACCACCATACCACTATTACCATCAGTTCTTTTCGCATTTGATAGAGCTCAAAAAGCATATGCTCATTTATAGACGCCACTGCTGCCGACTCCTATCGCGCCTTGTTGAATTGTAGCAATTTTTACGAAATTATTTGGAGATGTTTATGAGGGATGGCGAGAGAAAAACGAGGATGAGATACCTGTTTGGAATTACAATTAGGGAACTACAAAGATTTTATTAGTTGTTCATTTGCTCAGCATACTTTTTTATACACTGTGTAATACACATAAACAACTTTGATGCATATACGGCAATAAAACCTTTCTTCTGAAATACAACAGTTGCTACCTTTTTCAGTTCCGTAGAAGTTGTTTGAACACTAGTTCTAATGAACTTTGTAAGTATGTTACCGGTTCGAAAAGCATTCTTGCCTTCAAACGCTCTTTTCTTTCCATTTAAAGCATTATACACAAATGTAACGTAAAGAATATACTTACGTAAAGTTAATATAAAAAAAGAGAGAAATCAATGCTGGAAGCATCAACACTGTAGCCAATCGGGAAAGAATGTCTACAATTGCTATAATAGTGCTACTAACTCCCACTCCCTATCGTATATACGCATACTAATGTATATATTAGTTAGTTAAATTGCGAATTAGAGAAAACGAGAATTATCAGACTCCAAAAACCATTGAACTGTAAGCCGTAATGTATACTTTATACGTAATGTCAAATTTTGTACTTCCTCTAAAAAAATTCCCATTCATTAGAGAGTCAGTGCCAGTTTGCTTATTCTTGCTTAAAGCAATTTTGGCAAGAAAGATCATCATCGTATTTAGTTTACGCAGAGAAATAGGGTTAGACAAGAAGAACATGCGATGTGTTTGTACACAAAGCCATTTGCGGAAATGGCGCGGTCCTACGTTCGAAACGAGTTTTGCTTTTGAATGCAAATGGTCCTCTTCAACCTTTCTCCACGGCAGTTTTTATCCCATTAAAAGATGCAATATAGACTGTTGCAGTGGCTCATTAATAACCTCTCTCGCTTGCATACTCCCTTAATAGTCCGTTTATATCATCTGGATCATTCAGAGTGTGCAAATGGATTTCTTCTTGTTTCCTTCCGGCTACGATGCAATTACTCAAGCGTAAAGCTACTCGCACAAAACCAAAGTATTCAGCAAAGTATACATGTACCTATCTGTATGAATGTACCTAATGGAATCAACTGGATACTCGAATAAGCACAAAATACACATGGGATACTGACTAATGATCTATGAAATGCTGTTTCATAGATCAACATTTGATTTATTACGAAATATATTGCATGCACACAGGATATAGGCATGTTCTATATAGCAGCTAATACCCCCTCATACTGTTGGTGATTTAGATTGAAAAGTACATTGTACACCTGCACCTGTGTACAAAATGAAATAAGTAGTAAAAGGGTCATTTTTCTCTCCTTTCCTATTCATTCACAACTGTTCTGTATAACAGTGCACATGCTACATATTATATTATATAGTCATGTAGACTTTGTCCGTAGAGCTGTTTTGTGTTATTATTAGTAGTGTTTCTCTTTCTCTCTCTCTCTCTCTTTCTACTAGCGCTTACATAAAGGCTTTTCAGTTAAACCAACGCCCTTGTGTTTTGGATGTTTCAACACCCAGGAAATTCCTCATCAATCCTTTGTCTAATTAAACCAAAATGTAGCAAGGGAGAAATTAAAAAGGAGAGGAAAAGAAACTTTTTGGAGGGGAAGGCGTAAACAAAGAAGAAAACGTATATAATGTAGCATCGAGGGGGATTTTGTCGTTGAAAAATGAAGATGGTGATGAGAACAGTGACGATGATAATGATGGGATACCACTACGACTATTATTATTAGCAATGAAAATCCTTTTCGTTTTATTACTTTATCTCTACAATACTATTACACAGCTTGATGTAATGGTGTGTAGTGTACAGCAGGCTACCGGAATCATGCAAGCAATGTAATACATTATAAGCCAAACCTATCAGACAATCCAGACTTTCAAATGCATTTTGATAGTCAAAGTGCAATTTCTTAAAAAAGTAAAAGCTTTTAGTAGACTAACTTTTATATTAAACTCATCATTATTAGATTATTTCGCCGTCAGTTCGACGTCTGTGATGCTACATTATTATTAGGTCCACTTTTAATGATGAACGAACACTAGACTCTTTAATTACAAAAAAAAATCTGAACAACAAAGGGATCGTCGAATGAGGGCTTTACACACTATACAATCCCAAGTACACCTTTTACTTATGGAAACAAAACACAAACTACCATCTCTATTCAGCATTTAGCCAACAACATGAATTTCATGAAATACTCTGATAAGGCTATTATGACAGATAGTCATGCAAAAGAATATTGTATAAAGAGTTTTTTTTAGATTGGATTTTGCATTTTTGGTTTGACTGCACAAAGTGAAACAACGTATGAAAAAAGGAAAAGGGGATAGACGAATAACACCATGCAACATTCCTAAGCAGTTTTAGCCTTCAAGCCTAGCCGACTGCATTCTTGCATTTTTCATGTCACCTCTAGACACAATATCAATAACAGGCGATTATCGCCCTCTCCTTGGTTTCATTGCTTTGAAGTTTTCATGCGCTCCAACCATGCTATACACCTTATGCACACGTGTACTTTCATGGATTAAAACGAACACATGCAAGAGAAAGAGAGCTTCTCTCCCGACTTTCAACATTACCCCACACATTTAAAACCAAAGTAAATACGTTATGTATTACGAATTCCCGTTGCACGTACGTCTTTTCAGCTCTACTGAATGCAGTTGTCATACTGTCCACAAGCATCAACCAAATCCTTTGCCACAAAACCTGGTCCCACCACCCGCATTATCTTAAAAAATGAATACGAAATTGCGATCGTATTTTTCTTTCCATTTTGACATTATTCCAGCTCACGACATTATCATCACATCATTTTTTCATGTGAATGTGTTGCATGAACTTGTTTCATCATCACAACAACATAAAGAGCGTATGAAAAGCTCTTGAGAAAATAAGAGTGGTTTCGACAGACGGAACTAAGCTGTGTCTTTTTGCTATGTTTCTTTTGCACGATAAACCTTGAATAGCTTCACAGCATAACGCACACACACACACACACACGATATTTATTTGTATCATCACAGTAGTGTGTGTCTCCCTAAATTTTGTATCATGGTTGTTTTAGCGGTGTTTTTTTTTCTCGTACAGCATGCGTCAGAAGGAAATGAAGTACATATATTTGGGTAGAGGTATGTACAAACGCTGAAAAGAGAGAAGTGGGGAGACACATCATCATCATCCATTCGTTGTTCTCTGCAGTCGGAAATGTTGAAATGTACGCACTCAAAAAGTGTTGTACTGTTTTCCTTTAGTTATACCATCAAATCAAGGAATTGAGTTGGAAATCCTATTTTCTCCTTGCATTAGCCAAAAGGAGGTAGGTGTGTATACATTCACAAGCAAGACTTTTTACTCCCCTTTCCCCGTGTTTTTCCATGCACTTTCTTCTTTCTTCTTTTATTTTCGACTGCAGGCGAAAACAGGAAAGTTAAGATATTCAGAGAAGAAGAGGGGAGTTTTATACGAGCCTTTATAATATTGTATTTGTGGGCGATGAATGAATCGTAGTCGCAAGAGGGAACAATACCACGCGTAGCATGTTTCATGTATAGGCAAAACATTGTTTCCATTTTGACAGCTCAACAACAACAAATGTTTCTTTTTATGGGAATGTATAGTGTTTCTTTACAATTTTACATGCACTTTTTTTTAAACAAGTTTTTAACGCAGAAGGATCCACAATGTACCACCTTTTTATTGTGAAATGTCATCAATAAGCGCGCAAGATGCGTTTTACCATGTTTTATACCTTTTTTCTAATTTAACTCAACCAGCCTGAAAGAAAAGAACAATTGAAAGCATTATTGGTTCTTAAGAAATATGTACGAAGCACAACAAACTAACTAACAACATCATTTATTTGATCACAACGATAGCGTGGTATGTTTTTCCAATTTTCTCTGCAAACATTAACATGTATCAAGTGGTACAGTGTTTACCTCTCCAGAGAAAAAATATAAAGTTTTTTTTTCGCCTTCACTTAAACAGTATTTTCCCTCAACGTTAACAACAACAGTTACTT
Source organism: Lepidocyrtoides sp. E14 (assembly GCA_027743805.1). NCBI lineage: Eukaryota > Metazoa > Arthropoda > Collembola > Entomobryomorpha > Entomobryidae > Lepidocyrtoides > Lepidocyrtoides sp. E14. Next base: position 15,583 of record JAHZMZ010003524.1, on the reverse strand, counting down.
GTAAAATGCTAATAAAAGTCGACAGATGGATTGATGTGCCATACCAATTTCTCTCGATAACGATACTAGCACAGTAGACGTCCAAGCAGCAAGTTTTATTAAATAAAATAACGAAAAATGTATTAGAAGACGACAAAGACATGTAGTTTGAGCTAGAGTAAAAGCAAGTAGCTTGTATTATTGTATAACAAGACTACTTCACCGTGCAGTGTGCCCAATCTCATATCTTACCACTTGTACAAATGGTAATGCCATATTCGATTTATCTCACAATCTCGATTATATCGTACGCTACCTTATACATACCTTGTTGGAGTGAATAGCTACTACATAGGTAGGTAGTTTTATTCCTAGGTTTAAGGGCTATAAGTATTCCAGTTAGTACATTCCTATGCCACTCATCCCTACCCAACTTTACCAAATCTGACAAAATGTTTCATTCAATCTAGAAAAGACATCTGGGAGCATCGGAATACATTGGCAATTCCAATTGAACATGTAGTAACGGAAAAAAAATGTCGAGTTGAGGGCACATTTCATTGCGCCCTAATATTACTTTTTCGTTTTAAGTCGGCGTACTAAAAGAATAACTTTTCACTATTCTTCTCCTTTCATCCTTTCTGAGGAATGCTAATGGAAAAAAGTGTACATGCGGGACATTTATTACTTTTTCGTTTTAAGTCGGCGTACTAAAAGAATAACTTTTCACTATTCTTCTCCTTTCATCCTTTCTGAGGAATGCTAATGGAAAAAAGTGTACAGGCGGGACATGTTATTCTAGCACCTTCAATATGAGAAGCTGTATGTTCTCACTGAAACTGAATAAAAGTTCAGTCATCCATCTACCGTCATCTTATTTATTTTTCTTCATTTTTCTCATGCCTACACACTAGTAAGGCTGCACAACAGTAATATTCCAATATTTTTTGAGCTAGGTTTTTGTCCTTTGTTTTTATTGAAAAAATTTCCGGGAACAATTTGTTCTTCATTGCAGAGTGACTAAATTGTTGTAACGCAACCAACTTTTAATACAGTTCAGCAAAAAGTTGACTTTGCTATGCTCCAGTATTAAGACAACTCAAAAAGAATTTGTTTCATGGATAATGTGAAGAAAGCATAACATTACTTATTGGAAGGAAATGAGTCGCCAATTTAAGTAAACGTGCAAAGCTAATACATTACGATCCAATACTCGTTGCTGAACGAACATTCGAGTAACCTTGTTAGATTTTTGGGACAAGGGAATTCAGAAAAATGTTTTACTTCTTTCTACACTACACAAAGTATTTCTTTTTAGTATACACTCCACTAGTCACATTACCGAATGAGGAACGGGCCTCGATAAACAACATAAATAATGGATCAGACTTGTACAACCAATATCTAGAGTGTTTACTACTGCTGTTTGGCACGTTGACATTTCAGCTAAAGAAAACTACCAGAATACGCCGTAATATTTTTAGTTTCAGTCAAGAAATACAGTGGATAACTGCAGTAACTCAAAATACCCAATACTAAGTATAAACGGACTCTGCTTTGTACTTGCTCCTGTAAAAGTTTCTCTGAATCTCCTGCACCTCTGTTCGTTTTGAAACCTTGGGACATGATGCCGATGTAATGATCATATTTTGTAACAGCTAGTCTTTCCATCATCATCAAAATCTTCCCCAGCAAAAGTCATGGGAATACTGAAATGAGAAGCGGAACTCCCCATTTACTCCATCCAGTCAGCTTTTCATTCAGAATTTCTTCGCATGGTGTGTTGAGATAGGATGTAAGCTCACTCACTTTTTTTCAGTAAAGTAAAAATCTAATCTAATGTCTACTTAGGTATTTCGCACCCTTCATGCTATTACTGATACTGCTTTCAGATGGTTTTTTTTTACATTTATTTCTGTGCAGTGTACATCATAACTACGCGAGACTGATCCCATTAGGAACATGGAAAATAGATTCATTCGTATAGTCGTAGTAATGTGGTAGGGGAAAGTAATAGTGTAGTAGCGAAGAAATAAAGAATGTAAAAGAATAACTGTGTAGAAGATCTGCTGACACGGCGGACATCAATATCATTCTTTCTTGTTTGCCGGCTTTCATTCGCCATAAAGAGTTATACATATAATGATAATAATAATATCGTTGAGTTAGGACTAATATTATTAAGGCGGTAGTAGTAGTGGTGGTGGTGGTATTGCAACGCACTAAACTGCCAAAGACCCTTTACTTTTCTCTTTGTGAATGAGCCGACTCAGGCACTTTTCCCATCACTATTTTTTTTCTACTTTCCCATTAATGCACTTACGGATATTTAGTACGTGTGTGTAAACCTAAAAAAAAGTTGGGCGATGGGTGCAACGTAATACTCCATGTAATATGTAACTTGCTATGTATTTTATTTCAGGCCATATAAATATTCACTTGTATAATCTTGAAGGAGAAAAAAGGATGAAATGATCTTATCGCATGTCATATTCCTTCAGATCCCATTGTCAAACACACATACTGACATAAACATGCACAATGCACACATGCTAGAGAAACTAGGAGGATATTGAACTAGGCACGGAAGAAAGCATACACAACACAAACATACACTTCTTTGGTGCAAGTGTATAAAGTAGCTGCGCTGTAATAATACAGCAAAAGAAAAGTGCAAAAAGGCGTTTTATTAGCTTCGTCTGCTAGCATGCTTCACTGACTATAAATACACAATATTATGTATTCCAAAAGGCAAATAACAAAACTTTCCGTCGCAACTCTCGATTTGGCTACTCGTGCCATCCATATTTATCACGATTAAATCGTAAACATTCTCAAAGCCAAACATTGTATTTGCTACAGTAATACATATAATATACTTATAATCCGGTTAGCTGGTTGATATTCCCAGTGTGTACTCTGTTACAACGTGCGCGCAGCTTCAATTCCCTGCAACAGGAACAAATAATAGTGCATTTTGTTTATGTAAGTACGGAAAGGGAAAATGCCTACATTTTGTAATAAACAGCATCGTCATCCTCATCTCGGGCTGCTTTTCTTTCTCTTGCAGTTGCACTACTATTATCACAATCTAATGCTTTTAGATATACGTGTATAATAATATATTTCTGCTTCAGTTGTAGATCCCAGAAAACCTCATAAACATTGACTATCTTCAATCTAACCAGTTAATGTGTGTATGCGCCTAATACCAGTAGATTTCGTGGTGGTGGTGATATCTTTCCACATTACACAGGAGATGGGAAAATGAAAATATATTAGGACAAGAAAATGTACTTCAAAAGAACATTCATTACGCTCGCTCCATACTTGGTTTTGAGGCAAATGAATAGGCAAAATACAATAAAAGTAAAGTTCAAGAGAAAGTAACAGTATATCAATCTTGAGCTTGATATGTACTCACTAAAAAGTAAAATCGAGTTTACTTAATAAACTGACAAATTCAAAGTACTTATGCAGCGAAAGCAATACCACTAGAAAAAGAAGGAACATCAATCAGCCCCCATACACCGATCACCCGCGATTCTAGGTGTATATAGAGAGTAAAATGAAAGTAAACTTCTGCATATTACAGGCTCTTTCACTATCGAAGAATGCAACAACAATAATAAAATCGCTACAACTTGTACTTTACACAACATTCAAGATAAGATAGTGTATTCCGAGATAACAGAAATTAGCAACAGTATATACCTAAGTTATCTTTATGTGTCAAGGTAAGAAAAATCAGCTTACCCTTTCTGATAAACCTGAAATGTTTAAACGGTCGACATCACAAAATTGCCAATTTCCCTACGCTATACGACACTACGTTATGGTCCTCTCTTATCTTACTTGAATTTTCTCACACACAACCGTCCAGAAACAGTAGCTGTTTTAGTTGATTAGCTTCCTAACAAAAATTAGTACACTGCTACTTTTAAAATTGAGGATTTAGCATCAAATTGAATATTTAATCAAGAGTGGAAGGCTTTTTTAACATTTTACTTTTTTTATTGACCCGCGAAATACCAAATCATGTATGGAAAGATCAAATTTTTAATAGTCATAATGACGCCAATTTTCCTTTGGATATATTGTGTATTCAAGCAGTTGTTACAATACACTTGGAGCCCGTTTGTTCACGATGTTGGTTTACTTTTTTCCCTATTCGCCTGTCTTATTCCAAATATTCACTTTGCAGTTCCACAGCCGTCACAACGGGGAATAGAAAAGGCAGCAGTGACGTTTTATGGTGCCTCTAAAATATTATACGATCGAAATATACTCCCTGTATTGTAGCATTTTTCTTCATCCTATGTCATCTATTTATGGCCTAATAATATAAGTGGCTTTTTTGGGAAAAATATTATGAAGATGAAAAAATACGATAATAATGTTGATACGACTTATTCCACTAAAAACAATCTCACGAGACAATTTCCTCCACGTCGCCTGCTTCACTTGCTAATATAACAATAACGACTGGTTGGTTGATTTCTTTTTCTGCTCAGATTACTTTCCAGAAGGCAAGCCTGCTTTATTTTTTTCCTAAATTTATCTGCATATGAGCAATCCTACAACTATTTTTTGTAAATGATAAAGCATCCATCTAAACCCATGTGTATTGGAAATAAAAAAAAATCCTCTACTGTATTCACTAGCAAGATGGCAAAATGTAGGTGGTCATGAGTAATGGGCATATTTGAGTTTCAAAAAACTAAACAACCTGTCAAACAGTGTGCATGAAAAAATTCAAATTTAAAACCACTTGCGGCAAGGCAAGCTTCAACAAGCAAAATACACATCTCGTAATATTCTAAAAAGTTTTTACACACATGAGCATAATAGTGGATGTACTATTTTTACCCGGTCGATTATGTTAAGCATGCATAGATCATGAAAAAATAGTGCTGGCGAAGCACATTTTTTATCTGTGAATCTTTTGTATGCATGCGTATACAAAAACACTGTCAAGCACAAAAGGATCCCTTTTTTGAAAAGAAAGCAAGTAAGTTAAATGGGAGTTTTAGAAGCAATAAAAAAGCCATATAGTCTGCACTCTTCCTTCCTTTCATTCTTCTGTAAATATTACTAAAGCCAATACACCAACTCACAGGATAAATACAAGCTGGGACACTGACTCAGTGTGTGTAGTTTGGTAGGCATATAAGGAAGTATGTACGTAAAAATACAAAAGTACTCATCCCTTGGCCATAATGTAAAAGAAAGAACGTAAAATGATTCACCGTATTATAAAAACAGCACACCATAGCCTCAGTATGCCCGACTCCCAAATGCAAACTTGCCACATTGGTTTATTTTGTAGAGAGATACACCTATATCTACTTTTGGTTTTATTCCTTAAAATAATATTAACCTTATCAGGAAGAGAGAAAGGTAGGCAGTAGCCGAGTAACTTTGACGTAAACATTGCCTCAGAGGATGCAACTAAAAGTGTAATATGATATGTACATGTAAATGTATCTCAACCAAAATGAAGTAATTTCTCCTTTCCTTCAATAAACTCCGTACGCCGTTTATGTATCCTTTTGTTTGTCTGTGCCGTCAACTTTAAGCACGTATACCTTTAGGATTGCAGCCGCAAACAAAGTCGATGAAGGTACATAGATGTACACAGTCTGAGGGTTTCATGTTACCATTCAAGCTGTGTGGCTGCTTCAAAAATTGTACAATTTCTTGCTGCACTATAGTAAAAGTCAAAGCAACGAAGGAATCAAAGAGGGGAACATCACACCAAGAAACTTCTGCTCAACAACATGAAAGTTCAATAGAGTAATGAGCTCACAAAAAATCCAACTGACTCAGCAGATGCACGTAATTGTTGTCAGTATTGCATATTGGGGCAGAGAAAAGTCATTGTATATGTATAGCAGAACAACGTATACGGAATCATGACTCAAAATGCAACCTCACTTCAAGCCAAGCGAGAAATTTTTCATATTAGACCTGTAAAAATTGACTAGGAGGAAATTATGGAGTTCAAAGAAGTATGCAATCAACAATTTTACAGTAAACTTGCGTTTAAGCACAAACCATTTCCAGGTGCTTTAAAAATAAGAGAAAAATATAAAAAAATGTGAACAGTAGTATTTATTTAACTAACTGTTAATGCTGGAAGAACTGCTGGGTTTCTTCATATTCCAACAAAATAGAAACTGGATGCACAGAAAGCTAAGTTAGAGAATCGGTGAATACATGAGTGCGTGCACAGTTGATAGAGTAGCGCTCATCGAGCCACCAAGGATCTCCTATCCTCTTCTCATCTTTTATTTCCTCATTCCCCTCAACTTTCATTCTCTCGCTCTTCTCTCTCTCTCTTTCTCTGTATTCTCGCATGCCTTTTGCTTCTGTAGCGAAATAATGTGTGTCTCTCTATACATATACAAGTGTATAAAATGAGCAAATGTACCTCAAGGGAAATCAAGCGTGTTTAGAAATGGACGGAGAGAAGCGGCCATAAAATTAACATAATGCTCCCTCCACAATGGCACCAACAACCAAGCCAGGTTTGGTGCTTTTCACTAAAATCTAGCAAACTAACTAACTAACTAAACAGAAGCATACTAGTATACATACACATGCATTCAATACGTACACATGTATCGACAGATAAAAAGTTAAGAGAAAGAGATAAAAATGATAGTACGAAATGAATGTACATAATTCGACTATAAAGATATATGGCGATGAAGCAGAGACAAGAAAGTAGATAGAAGAGAAAGGAGAGATAGTTGCTTTTTGATCTGTTTTAGGTTTGTAATATGATAGTGAAAAAAGATAGATATAGATGTATTATGAGGTAGATATGTATAGCTGCTAAATTTGTACATTGAAAAACTGTTTTATTAGACTTTATCTTTCAGAATGTGAAAATTGAGCGTGCTCGATTCAAAGTAGACAAGTTGGGTAGGAAAAGTTTTTTCAGAGAGTTTTGTGTGTTGTACGAAGTGAAAATATTTCGACAGATAAAAAGTTAAGAGAAAGAGATAAAAGTGATAGTACAAAATGAATGTACATAATACGACTATAAAGATATATGGCGATGAAGCAGAGACAAGAAAGTAGATAGAAGAGAAAGGAGAGATAGTTACTTTTTGATCTGTTTTAGGTTTGTAATATGATAGGTATATATAGCATAGTATTATGAGGTAGATATGTATAGCTGCTAAATTTGTACATTGAAAAACTGTTTTATGAGACTTTTTCTTTTAGAATGTGAAAATTGTGCGTGCTCGATTCAAAGTAGACAAGTTGGGTAGGAAAAGTTTTTTCAGAGAGTTTTGTGTGTTGTACGAAGTGAAAATATTTTTAATGGTTTGGTAAATTACTGTGCTGTACTGTGTCTGGCACATTTAGTCAGATGACAGCTACGGTGACGGGTCTTTTCCCAGTCTCTTCCTGTGACCCAGTGTTGCTGATAACGTGCCGCACAATTTCTGACTTTCCCTATGTTACGACGCCTATTTTTCTGCCTGTCTTCCACCGATAATGTGAGTGAGAACACAAAACATTTGATTTTGGTTCAAACGACAATTTTTTTCTCCCTAGCAGTATTTTTTTCACATCCTTGTCAGTTTGACAAGAAATGTAATATCCTGTTATTGTGTATGCACGCAGTCTTCAAGGAACTCAAATTGTAATTTTTTGTACGTGGTGGCGTGACATATGGAGAAAATTGTTTTGCATAGTACGTCGACTTTAAATCGAATTCTAATTTCACTTATACTTTTTCTATTTCCTTTCCGCAACTCATATTCAGACTTTTTCTTTCGTTTCTTTGCGAGTACAGTTGTTCTACAGAACGTTGTCAAGAACCTGGACACGAGAGTCTCCTTTGTCTCTGTTACATTCGATCGAAGCCGAAGTACTACACGAATAATTTCTCCATCCGTCTTTAACATGAATATATTTTCCATTTCCTCTTAATTTTTTGTTGGAAAGTTTAATTTCCTTAACATTCTCCACTCCTTATTTAGTAGCAGCAATATTGCAGATTAGCTTGACTTATTGCACGGTCTCAAGAGTGGGCGTCATTGAGTTGATGAGACATTGGATTTTTTTTAATACGAGCAGCTGTAACAAAATGTTCAAGTCGCTAAAAGTGTAATCCACTCAACACCTTTCTGCAAGTTTGTGACATTCACCTTTTTATTGCTGGTAGCTCTGTCGTAGATCACGCATTTACTTTGTAAAAAAAGGTCAAAAGTACAAAACTAAAAGGTAAATTAAAAAAAGAGAAATCGATTTTTCACCAAGTCTATAAAAGTCCTTTCTGCAAATAATAATATTTTGTTACAAAGTCATAAAAATCAATTTTACAAAGTGGGTCCTTTTCCTTAGAGTGCGTTCCCCGTGTTCTCAATAAACTACCACCATTTAATAATATCTGCCATGCCTGTCGTAAATATTTCAAAGAGAAAGTGTTCGAGATATTGTCATCAGGATGCGCTATTGCGCTGCCTGAGGTTGTAAATAAGTTGTCGTCGGTTTTGTCGCCAAATAATACATTATTACTTGTTCCTTCTTTGCCCTGTCTGTCTCTCTTTCTTCCCTTTTTGGACACGTTGGCTACAGGGATTAATAGGAAAAAATGACTCGAGTTGAAAAGAAAAGCGACCCCGTTGTCGTTATCAAGAACGGAAACTTCAGCTGTATAGCAGCTCTTGATTCCCTCACCAAAGCAGCATTGGTCGTCTGTTAACGAAATCACGTGTGTCCTTTGTGAGCTGACGGAGCCCTTTATAGCTACATATTATGGCTAAAGGCCTGCATTCACATGCTACATGTATACCAAAGACCAATCGTTTAAAACTGTATTCATGTCCAGGTCTACACATTACAAGTACATTTTAGACCTGTTATTTCATGAAAACGATTCATATCTTGCTACTTTTTTTCCATCTACAACCACAAAACTACCATAAAATGGAAGAGAAAGCAACATCGCAACGGAACACGGAACAGGCCATTTCTTCCTTCCTACTACTACTACTACCACAGATTCTTCAGAAAAAAGCAGGAATAGCTGACACGACTAAATTTTTCCTATTTTCGTGTCTGTAACCCCGATGGGGTTTTGATCCTCCCTCATTCCCCTCCACTTTTTACGTCGTCTTTTCTCTTCGCTCTTTTGTCATGTGTTGTGATTCACAATGAATACATACATAAATAAATATACTGGTATATCTATCTGTATTTGGGTTTGCTAAAAAATGGTTTATAACAGTTTATGCAATATATATGGAACGCTAGCTCAGGAACTACCTGGAAAAACGAAATCGCAAAACTACACAAAATGACGTTATGTATGTGGTTTGGCAGACACATACAAATACAAGTACAATCTCTACAAAATAAATTTTGTGAATTATTTATGCAAGCAATAGGTAGCTGGCTGACTATGTATATCTGAGTTACTATTTAACTTATCCTTTCTCATGACTTTTTTCTGCATAAGAATGTTCTTTATTTTTTCATTCTTATGGCTCAGCGTTTTTGGGGTCAGTTAGATTGCAAAAAAATAAGCCATCTGGGTTCATCGCCACACAGTGGGATTTGGTAAAAGGACGACATATAAAACAGACGTTTGAAATAAAAAAGGGCAAAAATAGGGTAAAAGACTAGTTTAAAAAAATCTACTCCACTGTGAATAAGTGTAAAATCAACGCTCAAAGTGGGCTACGCTATTTACATGTCAAGTAAAGTGGGCTAAACTACTCAGGAAGCAGTACAGTCTGTGTGGAAAATTGACGGTGCGAAATACAAGTGTCCAAAAAGTCTTCTTGTACAACCGTATAAATCCACAATGAATACAGTATAAGAAAAGTGAGGGAACCTGGGACTTGCAAACTCCCATAAAATAAGGCAACAGATAGAAATTTCCTTCTTTAGCTTATCCATGTTTTATTGCAAAGCTGAAAACCAAGCAGCATGTTTAATTTCCATAAGTATACAAAAAGCTCCCATTTCTCTCTGCTAAACGATCTAACGGTACGATCTAGGTGCATTGAACACATGCAGATGAAATCACACAGATAGTGGCCACGCTACACATATCTTTTGTTTGCATATACTGCTCTAGACTCTAGAGTCAACGTTATACTACTTACATTGCTCGAGTGATGAATTATGAGGTTCATTCACACCCTCGCTACTTGGTTCTCTAACAAAATGTATATATAGGCAATAAGCATGGCACATGGCTCATACATTGTGTCTAGTAGAGTGTTGGTATTAGAACTTAGAACCACATTGCTCAGCACGACAAAAAGGAAAAAGCACTGGAACAGCCAACCAAGTCAGTAAAAGTAAGCAAATCCAATTCCCACTTTCCTCCGTGGCCTAATACAAAACTCACGTATTGGTGGTAGTATTATATGAAGTAGTGTTGGTAGCATGTATCTCTGTGTAGAATGTTATTATGTACCTACCTATATGTGTGATTCACAAGCAGAGAAGATGAAGCCAAAAAAGTTGAGAAAAATGTGCGAATAACAAAACTAAAAATGCTGGGTCTATGCCACAGCGTTTCTTGCTCACTACAGCTAAATGTTGCTCCATTTCACGGTTACTGCGAGGAGCAGAAAAAGTTAAACTTGGATGCGATGATGATGACTAGAAAGGTTTTGTGTCATTGCATGTGCTTTTGTGGCAGTAGAAATTTTTCTTGGTTAGACGCATGGCTCGCAGCTCGCACACAGCGTGACTATGAGGTCAGGAGGGGAAGAAGTAGTGTGTACTTGAGTCCATCACCGTCATCATCATCAGTGAGCCATGGAAGAGAGCAAGAGGAAAACAGGGTAGCAGAGAAAATAGTATTGTAAGAAGAAGGAATGAATGGTAAAAAAGACGGTTCTGCCAGTAACCAAATGTGGCTTCCCAAGAGTTTCCACTTGAAATTGATGTTAATGAGGCTGATGAACTTTGAACACTTTCTTCTTCGTTCTAATCCAATTAAGCAAATCAACTTCAATGGACGAACGAACACAGCAGTTTGCCTCAGTTGGTTGGAAGTGAGATGGAATGACTTGCTATACAAAATTCAAGAGACTGTACGACAAGAGCTCTCTCGTTCTTTCTGGCTCGACAATTTGACGCTGCACTCAACATGACAGAGAGAGCAATCTTTGGCCTTCCCTATAAACATTTTTGAAATGGTTTAAACACAAATGTCCTGAAATTGGTCATTTACGCTCTTATACCCGCCCTTAAAAATTCTCAAGCTGTTGTGGTTTCTCTCAACTTTTCTCATTTTAGATCATTATGTTGCTTCATTAGAGTTGCAATTATGGCTTCATTAGCCCAGCACAAGGAGCACATTGAGGAAAACCATTTTCGAAAATGAAATTTTCTATATTTAGACACTGCTACAGTTTAATTATTATAACATCATCTGCAAGCAAGTTTAATTCAAACACTACTACACGAATACTACCTACACATAATCTGGAGCTGAAAAAAGCAACAGATGATGTCTCGAGATTTATATCGCAGTTGTGGTTCTGATTTTAATTTCGCTTTGTTTGAGTTACTACGAAAAACAAAATTGAATGTTACTTCTGTCTTCGAATTCTTCTACATGAAAAAATTATTTGGAAAATGAAATGCTTATATTCGAAATCCTTGTCTCCTTTCACTTGCCATGTTCACTGATGGTTTTCTTAATAACTTTTCCCTTTTTTTTGGATACATATTTGTAACTTCATCGTTCATTATCAATGCACATACATGTTATGTAAATACATTATAGTTGTCATAAAAGGTAGTTTAGTTTTCATTGCTGTGTGAGTGATGTATTATAACGGTGCCCCACAAGCCACAAATAAATAAGTTTCCAGGAACGCAAGTAGGTACATATATGAGTATATATCCTTTCAATCCTTCATTCAGAGTTTTCTGGCAGGCATAATGTTGATGTGACAGCAGAACTGAAAATGGTAGTGGCAGCCAAGTCATAATATTCTGAGTAAAGGAAACTGCAGTTTGTCTTGTTATCCCCACCATCATCCACATTCTGATGCTTCAATCCCAAAGTGCTACGGTGTTAAAAAACAAGTTTTAACTTGGCTTTTGCTGAGAAATCTTTCCTCTTCTTTTCGTGGCCTTTTCTACCTTGAAGAAAAGCAAATGTAGCAGTCCTCCTGGCATCAAAGTGGAAATCGATTTTCTATGCAACTTTTAACTAGCACAACTCTGCTCTTCACTTCCATCATTCTCATGATGGCTGTTGTAGTATACCTACTTGAGTGTATATGTACATATACATATATACCAATGTAACAAACAGTAATAACGCCAACTTTGTTGGAAGTATGTAGAGTGTCCGATATGTTGAATAAGGCACGTAGACTACATAATATGTACATAAGGAAACCTCGTTTTACATACACAAACAAGTTTGGTTCCGTAGTCAAGAAGGGAAATAAAAGGAAAAAGTAGAAGACCAAGAAAAAACTGCTCTGAAGAGGATTCTTATTCAACTTTGTGTACTTCTTTGCTCAATACATTATTTGTTACATTCTCTTTTTAAAAAGAAAAGAAGAAAGGGAAGGAAGCACGATATAAAGTCCAACAGCCTTTGGGTAGATTGTTTGAGTATATCTGGAGCGTGTGCGCTTTCTCTGGTAAAAGTGGTAGTAAGTGTAGGGAAAGTGAAGAAAATACTCCAGTCACATTTCACATTGTAACACTCTTGGATAAAAAGTAGCAAAAAAAAGTACATAATATATAGAGTGTGGGAGTAATAGGCAGTCGACAAAGAGAGGAGAGAGAGACAGAGAAGGAAGATAGAGAGAAGAAGAAAAGTGATAGGAAAAAAGTACCAAAAAACTACGTTTTTTTTTCGCTTACATCTTACAGCATAGGTATATGATATACACACAAGGACCACCTGTACTATTGATATCTATTTTTGCAAGTAAACATATTGTACATCTATCTGTTGGTGTACACTTTTGTACTTTTAGGCAGTAGCAATGAAGTTTTATACTAGGTGCACTGCTATATGCTATATGCTAGGAGAACGAACAGAGAAAATGTTTTCGATTTTGTCCTCAAGGAGTTGTAAGAGAAAATAGAAACTTTCCTATTTTTCGCGGAAAATGGCGATTTTTTCTCCACTTTTCTTTGCCTTTCCAATAAAATATGTGCAGTTTGCGAGAAAAGAAAGGAAGATTCTTTCCGTCGTATCCCGCTTCTTCCTTTTCCTTCTCATTCAATTCTCCTTTTTGTTGTGGGACAAATACTTATTTCCCTAATCACAAGGGAAATCTAGCACCCACTTTCAGGTAGCTTCTCCAAACAAGACGTGAAGTTTATGGTTTGTGACTGAAACCATCGTCATCACCATCATCATCATCTACACCACCGGTCTTATTTTTTCAAATGAATAGAGAGACAGAGAAGAGCTGTCATGATAATAGATGCGCCGTTGGTGGTATATACTACTGAAAGGTGACTAGCAATCTATTCGTGTTGAGTAGAATTGCTAATGAGAACGTGCAGGCTCGGATAATGAAAGTAGTCAGGCTTCTTTTTTTTCATTTTATTTGGTTTTGCATAATAATGACACATTCCAGAAACTCAATAGAAGCAGCACACCAGATTGGAATATAATAAAAATGTACTATATACGTTATACTATATGCGGCGTTATATATACATGTGTAATAGGACAAACTTTTTGCTTGCTCTCCTCAATAGGCATGGCTCATTTTACTTCTTGGATTTTGCACAAACTTCTTATTAGGAAAGTTGTTGTAAACGGTGGTTGGTCGTTGGGAAAGATTTTAGATCCTCATTGAATGTCACATAATTCCCACAAAGAATTCCCGTTTTCAATCAGTGAATAGCCGTTGAAAGAAATGCAGCAGTATGGAGAAATTCCCGGAAAAGCAAGCGATGAAGAGTTTACTTTGCCAAGCGGAGCAACTGAAAGGGAGTAGTTTTACTCTCAAACCGACCAGCATTCAACTTTGAATTCTCCTTGTGGATTTTCCATTCATGAGGTTCATTGTGAGCATAGGCACACCACCGGCCACCACAACCAATATATCTAAATGGAAAACTTTTTGACAGGACATTTTGTGGTTTTTCTAAAGCTCCTAATTTCACTTTTTCCTACACACCCATAAAACATTTTGTCTTGTACAATCTCAGTCTTTGGCCCTTTTCACTCAATGAATAAAATTTCATTTCTTTTCACCCAAAAGTACATTCTCAAAGTATTAAATAATTTAGCCGTCTGAAGAGGTAGAGGAAAAAAGTGTGGAACTGTGTGAATGAATGCACATACCATTCTCAACGCATCTTCTCATTTAGCTTGTACTCAACGCTAGCTGCTACTCATACTCATATTATACTGCACTTACACCTATATATACGTAACGGTTATAGCTTTTGCTTTTTTGTTAGTTGGTGCCTAAACGTTGGAAATAAAGCGTTTATACTACCGCACCTTCAAGTATTAACTATTCATTCATTCAGTGGAGTCTTTTGTCTCCTTGCTTCTAAAAATGGAACAACTGTACACTACAGAGCAAAGGTAAAAAGTAAACGAAAGACTTTGCACAACACAACATCAATATACTGGACCAGTTTTAAGGTGATGATGCAACACGACAGTGGTGTTGCATTGTAAGGAAGGTACGTACCACCTTATGCCATACTGTCTTTATAGCGTCACGATTGTCTACTTCACCAAAGAGCATAAATATACTTTCTTTTATTTTGTGTCCAGCAGCAGCAAAATATTCATAGCAGTCGCCGCGGTTTAAGTTTTAAGCTCATATGCAATGAAGTACATACCAGAATGTATTCATAAAGAAATCTCCTTACAGTGCAGTTGTAACTCAACCTGAATTCTTCTCCTTGTGTGTTATTCTTCTTCTGGTTTTGATTACATGCCGTATATATACAAAGCTTGGGACTAAAACTGCAAAGTTAAATTAAAAGTGAAATTAAAAGTGGAGGAGAATTGTTCTCTAGTGTCTTGCCGTGCTCATTAATATAAAAAAGTCCTTACAAGTAATGCATCTTAATGTGGGAGGTTCTTTCAAAAGGCCAACCTTTGTGCAGTAGTATACAGACTGCGGCTATGAGTGAGATCTACACAGAGGCATTTTCCTTTCACTGAGCTTCTTTTCTAGCTCTGGCAGAGTGACTACGAGTGTGACCAAGGACTCATTACAACATACGTATGATTTTCAAAATTCTCATTTCACTACAACTTCTCAGCCCCTTGCAAGCATACAATTCGCTTGGTAGGATCAGCAATCAACAAAATACATAGGTATATACAATAGAAGAAGAAAAGGAAGCAAGTTTGCCATAAATGAACACACATGAACTATTATTGATGATAACTACTATTTCTTCATACTCATATTGTTCTTCATCAACTTTTACAATTATAGATGATATAACTCTGAGTACATTCATTCAAAAGCACTTATGCCTGCCACATAAAAATGTGCATCAAAACATACGTGTAGCATATGAGTATACCTATTAGGTGTTTAAGATAATATATAGAAATGTTTTTCAAGAACAAAATGTTCATACTCAACAATATGCATCAAAT